>PVHP010012711.1:0-42435 GCA_004024765.1 Zapus hudsonius
ACGTCATTTCCCTTACCTCTTTTAAAGGTCCTGTCTTTCCAAGCTCAGTCAGTCCCAATCTCTGGCACTGGGGGTTAGAAATTCAACACATGAATTTTGGGGGGTTGAGGGGAGCAAATTCACTCCACAATTGTAAAGCTTCAAGTTTCTAGCCTCAATTCCAGAAAGGGAGATGCTCACATATATTTATTTTATTTAAGCTGGCATGTTTTCTCCCTGAGTTTATTAGATAAATAAATGGATGTTCTTCTGAAAAATTGAAAATAAGCTAAAAAAATCCAAAGCATTAACATTTTCCACTCATTCAGGATTTTGTTGTTTGATAAAGATGGTGATTTTTCTATTTTTTGGCACTAAGCTGTTAACCAGCCCTGACTGTTTTGTTTACTAAGTCCTTAGTTACAGCTTGAAATTGACGTAGGATGTCTTGCTCTGGAAATGTGTACATATTGTACAAGCTCTAAAAATGAAAAATCACAACACTTTACTGGCCTGAAGGCTAGGATTTATTAAAAGGGAGGCTTTCAAGGGTATTAAAAAGGGCATGGATGATCCTGCACAATTTTCTCCTAATGAACATAGATGAATTGCCTGGACGTGGATAAAAGGAAACAATGTGATTTGAGGGTCAAGAGGAGCCACATGACGTTAAGGTTATTGGGATGTTTATCAACAGGAACCCACAAGCTTGTTAAAGGCACTTCTGTTTCCAGAGCGGATCTTTTCATTTCTGACCTCTGCCATGACCTATATGAGTCCTTGCAAAATGATGAAAGATAATGCAAAATTCCATTTCTGTGCCAATTTTGGTATTACTACAGGGTGGTGATTTTTGTTAAAACAACCTTAATTTGAAGGATTGTGGATACAGCTTAGTGGTAGAACATTTGTCTAGTATGCATAAACCCCTGGGTTAGATTCCCAAGCATTATAAAATAGCAATAATATTGATAATAACAAAAATATATACATGTATGTGTTTGGTTTATCCATGAAACACTAGATTACAGTTATTTTAATATTTTTATTAAATGCATATTTTTAAAATCTAATAGCACTAGCTTGGTCTTTTTGCATCAGGAAAGAATTTTTCATAAAGGATTCCTAGAATATAAGGCGTCTTGTTCAACCATCTAGTCTTACAGATGCCCCGCCCCCAGGTTAACAGATTTGCATATCTCTCCAAGATCATCTTGTGACTTTGTGAAGAACCAGAGCCAGCAGAAGTGAAGTCGCTCTAGCTGCAATCACAAAAATACCATAAGCATACACTAGAAAAAATGCTTAGCATGCGCTTACAGTCCATAAAGCAATGCGAAATGATTCCTCCAAGTCCGAGGCAGGAAGTTGGAGATCAGGGTGTCAGCTTGGTGGATCTCTGGTTAGGACCCTCCTCCTCTTTTACAAATGGCTATCTCTTTGTTTGTGGCCTCAATTAAAAAAAAAAAAAAAGCAAAAAGGGGAAGCAAGCTCTCCCCTGCTGCATCTTCCAAGCAACCCCATTATGAGGCTTCTACATTCATAACCTATCTCTATTCCCAAATACCTCTCCTTTGGGAATAGGTTCACATCACAACTCCAGGGGCCTTGCCTGTGTAGGCTGATTGCAGTCATAGCTTCACAGACCATTTTTGCTACATGAGACCTTGGGAGGCCATTGAGTTGGAACCTCTTGTGATAAATTGTCATTCATTGTCCTTCAGGACTGCGAGATCCAGGAAGATGAGGCAATCTACTTGAAGTTTCTGGGATTTGGAGGCAAGCCAAGAAACCAGAAGTTGAATATTATTCTTTGGGTACGTGAGAATCCTCGCAGGTTTCCCAGCATCCTGAGATGAGAGTGAGCCAGAGCTAGTGGAAGGGGCCCTGACGCTTATGTTCCTTAGCTTACGTGGGAAGGGAACATGGAGATTGGGACTTTTTGCAATGTTTGCCTTTGTTTCACACAAAGGAAGGAAGATAGGAAAGGGCTTAGAGAGTCCATCAAGAAACTAGCTCAAGCCTTTATGATGCTGGAAACAGCTATGCAGCCTATTGGGGAGAGAAGTCATCAATACTGTTAACCAGCAGTGGACCCTGCAAGCTTAACAGCTGGCCAGCCAGGGCAAGCACACCAACAGGTGCAACGGTGGTATGTTGATTATGGAGAAAATTGAACTCGAGGTCCACTCCACAGGAGGGATTCCTGCCTGATACTGAAAACCTAACCAAAAGCTCATGTCTGGGGTGGTCATGAGCCCTAGGTGGAAAACTACTACTGTTGTGTAACTAAAATATATCATGCTCACTAAACTACCCTCTAAATACTTATGTTTATGCCTATATATTTTTTAATTTAATTTATTTCCAGAGAGAGAGAAAGAAGGAGAGGGAGAAAAGGAGAGAGAGAGAGAGAGAGAGAGAGAGAGAGAGAGAGAGAATTTGTACATCTGGCTTTACATGGGTACTGGAGAATTGAACCCGGGTCGATTTGTAGACTTTGAAGGCAAGTGCCTTAACTGCTAAGCAATCTCTCCAGTCCTATGTCCATATAATAATGCCACTCTCACTTTTGGTTAGTGATGCTTCTCTTTTCAGATGACGGTGACAATTAGAGTGACTTGAAAACTCACCAAAGAGCTGAGAAGTAATAGTGGAGTGTTCAGCACTAAGTCAGCCATCTCTATCACATGCTACAAAGCTCAGGGACCATTGCAGAAGAGATGGTGGAAAGTATCTAAGAACCAAAAGAAGGGGAGGAGTGCTTACAGTACTGTCTTCCAGACACAAAGTGACCTTGATATTCATGACCTCATAGTAGCTGACAAGACCTGCATAACAGGAAGTAAAAATAAGCTATGCATAGAAACTTTTTACTCAGATACTAAATATTCCCTTCATTGTGGCCTCATTGCCATGCTTCCTCTCCTTGCATGTAGTCTTTATTTGTTTTGCTTCTGCTTTTTGAGAGAGGGTCTCACTACATAACCCAGCTATCCTTGAACTCATGACCCTTCTTCCTCAGTTTCGCATGGGACTATAGCAGTTACACGTAAATTTTAGCCAGCAGGAAGAGCATGATGAAGAATTCCCAGAGAGCCAGGTGTATGGTGGCACACATCTGTCATCCTGGCACTTGGGAGGTAGAGACAGGAAGAGCAAGGTTTCAAAGCTAGCCTCAGCAACATAGCAAGTTGAAGACCAATTTCGGCTACATAAGAACCTGTCTCAAAAAACCAGGGGTGTGTGGGATATTTGTTGAGGAGATGGTTCAGCAGTTAAAGATGCTTGCTTGGAAAGCCTGCAGAATGGAGTTCAATTCCACAGCACCCATGTAAAGCTGGATGTCAAGTGGTACGAGTATCTATGATCCCAACATGCTGGTGACAGTGGGAGGTGGAGCCAAGCTCTCAGGCCAGCTGGAGGCGTTTGTTCACAGCAGAAGCAGCAGCAGCAGGAGACCTTTTCTCAAACAAGGTGGAAGAAGACACTTCAAGGTTATCCTCTGACCTAAACTCGCATGCCCTAGCACATGTGTCCCCCATATACACACATGCACACACACATGCAAATAAATAAATTAAAATTAAAACAAAGAATCTCAGAAAGTGCACACACCATTTATATTTCTATCACATTAGTCAAAAGTTAGCTATGGCCACAGCTAGATGCAAAAGATGGTGGGAAATACTATCTTTCCTAGGAGGTCACAGGCCCATCTAAATTTCAGTACTTTATTAATAGAGAGGAAAGATCAGAGTCCAAACTAGCAGTCTGACATTAAATCAAGAGCTCAAAAGAAATGTTTTATTGGTACCATTTCAACTTTTCTTTTTTTAATTAAAGGAAAGGACAACAGTCTCTAGTCTTATGATTGAAGATGATAAATTTAATAATAAACAGGCCTGTTGACTCCCTGGCTCAGCTGTGCATAACGCTGGTTAAAGTCCTGTGGACAACTTTGGTTAAAGTCCTTAACACATAAGGTTGTTGGAAGAATTAAGCAGCAGTCGCTAAGCATGTGCAATAGGCAATAAATTATAGTCACCTTCATTCTGTTTCTCCTTCATTTTCCAGTTGAGAAAACATATGCCCCCAAAACATGTCTATGAAGAGATGAATTGTGCAATTAGCTTGAGGATGAATGCCTTACTGGCTCAGTAACCACAGTGCCGAAACAAGGACTTATTCTTCCCTTCTAATTAAGTTGGTGCACACCCTAGGGATCCTGGGCCTGGGGCCCCATGAAGATCCCATTTTTCATAGGATCCTTTGTGTATGGACACAAGAATAGAAATGACATGACAGACTTCTGGAATTGTAAAGATCTTCACCATCATCAATATGTTCATAAAACACATCTTTTTCCTCCTACTGAGCTAAATAAAGTAAAATGTTACTGGGACTCCCTCGGGCTCTATCACCAGCTGATAGGGTTGAGCCCACTGATAGAGTAATGAAGTTGAGTAGCAATTAGGTACCCTGTTCTTGGTGTGAATTCATTCTCTTTTTCAGAAAGGCCGATTGGTCACAGAACCACCTGCTGTAACTCCAGCCTGGAAACAAAACTTTCCAGTGGTAGACACATTTCATGGGAACCTGCTTTGTGGTAGGCATCACACTGAGCACTGAAGCACACTAATATTTAGGGGTGGGACAGAAGCGGGAACCCAGGTGTTGTGGGACATGTCTCTGACCCCAGCCCTCCAGAGCCTGAGGCAGGAGGAGCATGAGTTCCAGGCTGAGAAGTCTGTATGTCCCTCTCTCTCTCCAACACAGCAGCAGATGAATAAGCAAAGAACATTTTTCCTCAGGGAATTTTTCTATAAAATAACAAGCAGGGAAAGTCTTAGGAGATTTGCATCTTTTTTTTTTGCCATTGATTTTGTGACTTCTATTAGTTTACTTACCATTTATTGGACATGTAATGTTGCCAGGAAGTGTGGCTGGTTTGTAGGAGGAAGGCAGACAAGCTAGCAGTCAGAGTTGTGGTGAGAATGGTAGTATTCAATGGATAGTAAAACTTTGTACTAGGAGTTGAGTGTTGGTTTTGGCTTTGTGTGTGTGTGTGTGTGTGTGTGTGTGTGTGTGTGTGTGTACGCGCGTGTGTGCATGTGGAGGTCAGAGGGCAACTTCGGGTGTAGTTCCTTGCCTTCCACCTTGTTTGAAGCAGTGTTTCTCTTGCTGACCTAGAAGTTTCCGATTCTTATGTGGGTTCTGAGCTCAAGCACTCTCACTTGCACTGAAAGTGTTTTAACCATTGAGCAATATCCTTTTTATTCCCCCCCCCCCAAGGCTGGCCTCAAGCTCTCTATCCTTCAGCCTCACCATTGCTAGGATTACAGGCTTGTGTCACCACACCCAGCAGACATTTGTTAATTTAATATTATCTTACTGAACTCTGGCTTCCCCCAGTAAGTAGTTTCCTACAACAATGAGCTGTTGATCAGAGTGAACCACAGGGTCTCTAAAATAAGACAAATTTTGGTCACAGCCCTTGAATCAGGCAAAAGATAAGACCCGGTTGCTGAAGATTCCACAGACTGATATCACACAACACTGAGAGACCCTGCTGAATCCAGAAACAAAATCAGCTCCCAGAAAGACAGCCTGGGTAATGCTGGAAGGTGTTGCACAAGCTGCCAGGGGAACCAGACCAACGATATCCTGACTGAGCAGGAGGCATCTTCAAGTTACACCCACCAATGATGGCCTGAGAGTGCAGAACACATTGCTCTATGGCACAGAAAAGCAAGTCAAGAAGTGCCCATTTGTACAATAGTGGCGCCCAACCTAGGTGGGTAATCAACAGCTAGCTAATGAGATCCGCTCAGAGGCAGGGAACCCCTGACTGGTAAGGGGACCCAGGGCAAGCTTGAATGGGGACCAAGAACCCCATTTCTGTGGGGGAAGTCCTCACTAACCATAGTTCCTCAGAAAGACTGCACCCTCAAAATGCTCACCAACCTAGCAATATTTGTCTCAATTGACCACTCTCCGCTGGAGACTCTGCTTGTATTTTTCAGAAAGCAACAAGAACCGGGGACAACCGAACTTCACCAAAGGGACCTGATTTAACGGGGGACACCCAAGCAGGAGACCATTCACATCAAACTCACCATTTAGAGCCCTAATGCAACCTCTAAGAAAGTGAGATGAGGAAAAGAGCTATTCCCACAGCAAGGCAGATAACCTGGGGAAGGACAATGGAGAGAGGCACCAAAGGTGACAAAAATTGTCCAAAATACAAATTTACAGATTCTTAAAAACCTAATAACTATGCAAAATTTAAACTCACCCACTATGACTCAGGGAAATTTGCGGAAGAGGGGGCGGAAAGAATGTAAGAGTCATGGGGGGGAGAATAATCAATGCATAAGAGGGAATGTCATCATGGACTCAATGGCTTTATCTAATAACCTATGATACTGAGCATATTGTTGTGTTAATATATATAATTCTAAGCCAATAAAACATTAAAAATATTATCTTACTTGAAAGATAACAGAGTAGAAATAAGATAATGCTTTGCAGATAGTACAGGCTTGTGTATAAATCAGCTTCCCTTCACTTCTATGGGTTGATACAAGGGTTACTCAATGTGCTAGCCTTCGTTTCTGCTTCTAGGGCATTTTCTTGTGATGGGTATGTGGCATGACAAGCAGACACTACTGCTTTTGCCTGATGTGTATCAAGATACCTACTTAATATTCGTTTTTATCTTTCTTTCATTCTCTTTCCTATTTCCCAAAACAGTTCTTAGTTGTCAAATTCAGGGGACTGTCTTCAGTGTTGATTTCACAGCCCTTTCAAGAGTTGACCTTGCTGCCTATCAATCCTCTGTCTCTGTCCTTTGTACCATTCCCTCTCCACTTTCCTCTCATCTTTATGATTCTAACTTTGTGGGCTCAGTTCTCCCCAGCAGCCCTTG
This sequence comes from Zapus hudsonius, assembly GCA_004024765.1. NCBI lineage: Eukaryota > Metazoa > Chordata > Mammalia > Rodentia > Dipodidae > Zapus > Zapus hudsonius. The sequence continues at coordinate 6,911 of PVHP010012711.1, forward strand.
ATAAAAACTAGCATTTTTTTGGGGGGGTCTATCTTTACCCTCTTTGTACTACATACTATCTCTCTTGGCAAATTCGTTTATGTCATGATGCTATGGCTTTGCTCCAAGCACCCCAACTTTCAATCTAATGTTGACATTTTTAAATTACTGTAGTAATACAAGTAGATGATCAAGCGCTTAAAAAATAATACAATATCCCCCTGTTTGAATCTCCCTGTACTAGTTACCTTTCAAGTTGCTGTGACAACATTCCTAACAGGTGGAACTTGAGGAAGGAAGAGCTTACCTTGATTCATGGTTTAAGACGGGATATAGTCCATCCTGCTGAGTGACCCATGGTGGTGGGAGCTTGAGGTGGCTGGTCACATTGTGCCCAGAGTCAAGAAGCAGAAAGCAGACAGGAAGTGGGGCAGGGCTATAAAACATCATGACCTCTCCCCTAGTGACCTACTTCTTCCAGTAAAACTTCATCTCCTGAAAGTCTCACTTCCTACCTAAACCTCCACAATCTTCTCAAATAGCACCATCAGCTGCGAAGCTAGTGTTTGAATACTATCGTCCCCGTTCAACCATCCTAGGTAAAGATGGAGATTCAGTTCATTTCTACTCCAACTTTGTCTCCCAAAACCAATGGAAAAAAGAAAAAAAAATATCTTTAAAGAGTTTAGAAAATTCTTTCCATCACCAAACTCTGAAGAATATTTAATAGCATAGTAAATTTTGGATCTAATTGGGGGAACACATTGATAATAAACTCACATATTCATTGAGATTTCTGAAAGGAGGCAGGACATCATTGAGGGGAAAATTGTGTTCGGCGGAGCAGTGGACTAGGTAGGTGGTTGTGATTGCTCGTGTTCCTGTTCCACATTGTGGAACTATAGGAATGCCTTTCAAAGTGAATCCTGCAAACGTGTGCATTGCTCTGAAATGCTGACAGTGGTGAGTGGGTGAACAGGACAGCATCAGACCGGCTGCTGAACACATGCAGGCACCCATACGCAAGGTGCTGGGACACTCAAGTCTTCACTGAGTCTTATGCACAACTCTTTCCTCTTCTACCCAACAGCTGTCAGAAAACAGAAATACAATCTAAACATACCAAAGAAGAGAAGGACTAGATTATATCATGAAAATGAGAAAACAGAGGAAGTATTAAACCAAAAGAGTGGGAGAAAATTAAATGCAAACATACGGATCGTGCCAGGAAATTGAAATGGGAGTCAAATAATCTTTGAAAAGAAAAAACATAATGAATCATATAAACTAAAAATTTTTTTTTACTTTATTGTCCATAATGAGTTACAACATTTAGTGGGCAAACAATGAGTTGTTATCCCCAATTCCCCACTGCCCTCCCCTCCCCCCTCCACTGGATAACCTCCTCCATGGGACGTCTGGATCAGTCCTTGTGACAGGGGACCATGGATAGCCTAGTATTCAGCCAGGTTCTCCTGGCCATGCCTCTGGATAATCTCCCCCACCACGACTCTTACAATCTTTCTACCCCCTCTTCCACATAGTTCCCTGAGTCGTGGTGGATGAGTATTAAGGCTGCTTTAAGGTTGTGAGCTTAGGGGTCTTTGTTAAACTAAAATTTTGAGATTAAGATTACATCCTTCCTAGAGGTCAGAAACTCTGGTCCTTACCAAGATTCCTGGAAAAACTGTAAAATCAGGTCTTTGTTCATAGGAACAGGCCAACCTGGTCTTCCTCACATAGCCACACCCCTTGAAAACCCCAGATCTGAGTCTGGGGTGGGCTTCTCAACCCCCCTCTTGCCTCGCTTGTTTCTTTCTCTTAGGTTCTAGGCTCAAGCCCCCTTTCTTTCTCTTCTTCTTCCTAAAGCTTTAAGCTATAATAAAATCCTTCTCAATCTTTTCCTCTGGTCCATGGATTTCATTCTTCAAATTCATAGGACAAGAAACCGGGAACACCCCAAATTGTTGGTGCATTGGCATACAAGGAACCCAAAATTCCTGTATCAATACCATATAAAATACAGTTTTGTTATGTCAAAACATAGTATGAAAGAAAACAAGTAGATTTAAAAAATAATGGGGTAGAAGAGACTTGTAAGCATTGGTTAGAGTCTGTGGTGGTTTGAGTCAAGTATTCCTCATAAACTTATGTGTTCTGAATGCTCGATCCCCAGCTGATGGCAATTTTGGAATTGGAACCTTGTTGGAGGTGTGTTGTTGAGGGCGGGCTTATGGGGGTTATAGCCAGCTTCCCCAATGCTGTTGTTCACATGACACTGGCCAGTAGGTGATGTCCAGCCTCTGCTTATATCATTGTTTTCCCTGCTTCTTCTCGAGTCTGAAAGCCAAAATAAATCCATTCCTTCCACAAGCTGCTTTTGGTTGGGTTCTTTGTGCAGCAATGAGAAAGCTGACTGCAACAGAGCCCATAGGCCATACACAAAACAGTGATCAATATGCTCGTTGTCTTAACATATAAATAGGAAGGGAAAATAGAAAGGACTAGAAAATTGGCAAGGAAAAATTTTAAAAAGTCATTCTCAGAGGAAAAAAGTACAAATGGTTGATCAACAGGAATATTTGCTCATCTTTAGTCAGCTGGAGCATACAAGGCACAGCAAGGAAATACACAGTGTTTATTTCTCAGACCAGCCAAGATTTAAAAGCCTGATAAGAGAATGATGTAATGGGTGTGTGGAAATAAATGCAGGCACACTGGGGTAGGAGTATAGTTACTTTTTTAATGGGCAAGTTGAAAATAGCACTCCGATTTTAAAAGGATATACTCTTTGATCCAACCATCCCAGGCTTAAGTGTTTTTTCCCTACAGGGATCCTCAGATACTAAAAGTCAGTAATAAACAACTAAGATCAGCCCACAAAAGCTACCAACTGGGAACTCACAAAATACAAGAAGATGCAACTATTTAGTATGTGAAATCCATCCAGCTATTTAAAAGAATGGTGTGGGGCTGGGGAGATGGCTCAGTGGTTAAAAGCACTTGCGAACCCATGTAAAGTCAAATTCAAGTAGTGCATGCATCTGTAATCCCAATGTGCCCATGGCAATGGTCTGATGTTTGCGGTGGCCAATAGGAGACCCCCCCCATCTCAAACAAGATGGAAGGTGGTTCTTTGACCTCCGTATGCATGCCATGTGTGTTCGTGCCCATACATGCACACATGTCATACACACACACATACATGTCCACACAAATAAAAATAACAAGGCGAAGTTATATATGCTGAAATGGAAATATTTCATCATTGTAATGTGAGAAAGAAGTAAAATGAGGTGTGTAAATACTCATCGACAGAGAGACTTCTAATAAGATTTTTACATGAAGATTCTATGTCAGAATAAAGGTTTTACATTATTTACTCTTGAGCAGGACACCTATAGTCTGGGATAAAGAGAGGGATTTTAAATTTTATTACACCCTTTTGTACTGAAATACTTTTTCTACTATATGATTTTCATAATGCAGACAGGAAATGCTAAAAAGAAAATGTAATACCATACAAAAAAGATGTTCTGAAGTCTTTTAAATGAGCCTGCATTATTTATATTCTGAAGTCTAAAATTTCTGCCTTGCTATGTATGGTAAACTCTTGGTCAACTAACCTAGGTAACCCTGGCCAGCCCTAGGTCCCTGCATCTCTCCCATTTGTCTTTCTCTAACCATGGTTAATCTGAGCATATCCTGGCCTCAGTACCTACTCATCTGTCTCTTGTGTATGAAATGCGGTTTATTGTCTCCCTCCAAATGCTCCACTGCTGTGGTGTCTGTCCTGACTATTCTCTCCTCCTTGTATCACATTTTACTAGAAAGCAGGAAGATCTGTCCTCCTCTCACTCATTCTCAGCCTAAACTAAATCCTCTCCATTGTCCTTGATTAAATCTACAAGTATTGGGCACATTGTACCCAGCCCCTGGGCACCCCCATCATGGCATCCTAATGTACTGAAAACAAGGGTGTCATCATTCAGAAGGCAGGCAGGCAGGCAGGAAAGGAGCTCTTACCTGCTGAGACTTGATTTGTAAATAAAGAGACCTGAGGTTCAAAACACGATGTGAATTCCTCACAATAAGTTTTGTAATGTAATAATTATATTAAAAATAATAAGGGTTTGGGTTTATATTTGTGACTTTCTGGCTCCAAAGCCTGTTCTTGTTTCCTGCCTCCAGTTTATGTTCCAAAGAGAGAGAGAGAGAGGGTTCAGGGTGAAGCTACAGTGTCCGCCTATGAGGGGATACACCCCAAACTCCCTCTTCTCTTCCTATATAGAGTCCAGTAGGGACTAGGCTGGGGGTGGGGCAGGAGGCAAAGGAGACCAGTGACTGTGCCACCTCCATTGTGTGTGGAGTTTGTTCATTCTCTGCCGATGAAAGTCTTGGGCAGGGTCAATGCTTTCCTGACCCAGGCTTTGTCCTTCCAAGAGTCAGCTGGGGTGATTCGGCTTTCTGGAATAGCACGGGGCAGATGCTGATTAATACTTGGCACACAAGGGAGGAGGAAATGTGAACCACGTGCCTGCTTGGTGTTCCTCCACATGTTTCTAATCAACCAACCAGATTTCACTTGAATCTTTTATGGCTTCTCTGAATTTGAAATTGAAATTGAAAGCCAAATGTAGCTCCATATCCATCCAATGCTTGCTGTAGTAATTGTCTCTTATTCACTTGGTGAAAATTATTACTGCAGTAAAGCTTCTTAGCCATACTTTCCAGGGGGTTGAGATTTTTTCGTTTGTCATATGAATAAATATTATCTCATGTTAGAATAGTATGGTTGAGCATGTCTTTATTTAGGATTGCACAAAAGATATACCACTAAGGCATGGAGTGGTGTCTAGAAGTCAGTTACTAGAATCTCCAGGCTGTAGTGTTTTGAGATGAGGAATTGGACCAGGGACACATGGATAGTGGTAGAAATCGTTTATCAAGAAAGAGTGGCTGGAGAGATGGCTCAGTGGTTAAGGCGCTCGCTTACAAAGCTTGTTGGCCTGGGCTTGAGTCCCCAGTACCCACATAAGGCCAGATGCACCAAGTTGGTGCATGCATCTGAAATTCATTTATAGTGGCAGGAGGCCCTGGCATTCCCATATTTTCTCTCTCTATGTCTCTATCTTTTTCTCTCTTAAATAAATGAATGAATAAATGTTTAAAATAATATTTTAAAAAAGCAAGAGAAAGGTACCCCCAAGAATGGAAATGGGCTGGAGAGCTGAAAAAGGTTAAAAGTTCAAGTGGTGCTGAGCCAGAAGAGTCTTGAACCCTTCTGGGCTATTTACGTAGTACCCACCTTCTCCAGCAATTGAATATCAGGTTTTCTCATGCATTCTCTATCCCTTACAGGTAGCCCTGGTGGGGAGGGGTTTCCAGGGTTTCTGGCTGCTGGCTTCTTTGCTGTGTTCATCTTGATGCCTTCCAATTCTCTTACCACATCATCAGGTAGATTAAAAATTCTACAACTGGGATATGTTGAACCTCAGTTCAAAAGACATTTTGAATCCTTACTATGTACAAGGCACACTGATACTGGGTATAGAGTTTAGGGTTAACAGTGCCCCCCAAAGTAATCTAAAAGTGGAAAATTTTCTTGACCGTATCAGGGGAAATCTGTTTCTTCCTTACCTCTTTTTCTGTGAAGGAGTCCTCGCAGCCTTCATTTTGCTGCAGGTCAGAAATGTCAGAAGATTCCTGGAAGATTATCCCCTTCCAAGAAGCTCCTGGACATCTGGCATAGGAGCCAGCTCAGCCCCATCCAGTAAACCCCCATAAAAGATCCAATCACAGACAGCAGGCAGCCGCCCCTATTTCTCCTTCCAGCAGGAGCTCTGACTTCTTTCCCTCTCTTAAGCTCTATAATAAAATCTTTCTAAACCTTACCCTCTATGGTCTGTGGATTCATCCATAAGACAAGAACCTGATGGCCCCTGACTCAGTGGAAGCTTTGTGTGACTGTGATGACCAGCACCCCAACTCCTGGGTTATAGACCAACTGAGAGACTCCATCGCTCTCAAAGACACCCCAGATTTCCATATCAGCGTGGTTACTCTCTTTATTTTCTTATGAAAGTCCATACCTGAACATGAACATGCCTTAAAGCAAACTCCTCTTATCCTTCCAGTTTGAGCCGAGGTGATAGCATCACCAGGAATCCAGTTGCTGCAACTCTGGGCTCATCTGTGATTCTTTCCCTCTAATAATCCACTTAAATTCTTCATCAAGCGCAAGAGAATCTTTTACTTCCCGCATGCTCTTGGCTCTGTATGCTCCTGCCCACTGCTATTTCTCTGTACTCCTATAATTTTTTTTATTTATTTGAGATAGAGATAGAGGGGGATGAAGAGAGAGAGAAAGAGGAGAGAAAATGAATATGGGGGTACCACTACAAATAAACTCCAGACACATGTGCTACTTTTTGTGTCTGGCTTTATGAGGGCACTGGGGAATCGAACGTGGGCCATCAGGCTTTGAAAGCAATGCATTTATCCACTGAACCATCTCTCCGGCTCTGTTTCAGGTCTTTATCATTCTTTGCTTGAACCTTTCCAGTAGATTTCTCTGACTTCTCTGGGCTCAAGCTCTCGTGTTCCTTCCCCTGTCAGAGAGAGTACGTAAAACATAAATATATCATTTGCTTAAACCTCTCCAGGAACTCATTACCCATAGGATGAATACTAAACTCAGTAAGATGGTCAAGGACTTCCATTGTGTATTCTTGAGTGACATGTTGGCAAGGGTGGTCAGACCCATGAGTGAACACATTTTATCTTTTCCTTTGTAGACATCAAGACTAAAAGGAGAGAGGTCTGGAATTTTAATCTATAAATCTGAAAGTTGTGGTTCTGCATGAACTGAGATAAGTGACCATTTCCTAGGACTCTGTCTCTTCCAGTGCACTCCATAACCATTGATAAAAATCCAGGACAGTAAGTAAAAAGTAATAAGAAACAGAAGTTCATTTTCTTAACACATTTACTTATTCATACATGTATTCTTTTGCTCCTTTGATCATCAGGTAATTTGTTAAATATCCAGACAAAGTGGTTACAAAGTAACTCAGTCCAGTCCCTGCTTTCAAAGGTAGACAGATAATAGGCCAGGATAAGACTCTAGAATGACAGCTCTCCTATGGACAAACACATCCTGCTTTTAGAACACACATTAATCTACAGAGAGTTGATATTTAAGTGGGCTACAGAATTGAGAATGTAACTAAGAATACTGGTGACAAGAGGAGAGAAGACCGTGTCAGTGAGTCAGAAGGAAGACAGAAAACTATTTTGTGACACTGGAATGATGAGATTCTGGGGCTGACTTTAGGACAGAAACGGGGATAGGATGATGAGATAAGAAATCATGAAGGGATTCATAGATCCCAGTGGCTGGAGGTTGGGAGGTGGGTGGCTCTAGCTCCCAGTGGGTCTTGGCCAGAAGTGGATGATCCTCTGGCTCTGAACCTGGCTCAGGGCTTATTTAACACCTTAGCTAGGAGCCTTGTCTGTATGCGGCAACCTTGAGCTGGTGTTAGGGGCTGAAGCCTTGTCTTCAGGACAGTGAGAGACCCTGCAGGGCATTGACTGGCTAGACATCAAACTGGCATTAAGAAGAGTGGTTAGAAAGGAGGGTTGGCCTGACCTAAGGTAGTGACATTCACAGAGTTAGAGCCATGATGATGGAGGGTATTAAAGGAAACTCAACTTCTGTCTTTAAGGAGCAAGGCAGGAATTACACCAAACTTTCTCACTGACTGCCCGCCTTGCTGAGAGACAGCCAAGTGGACCATGCTTTTGACTCAATAAGGAAATAAATTCTACTTTCTGCTCATACTGGCTTTATTGAAGTATAACCATTATACAAAGATAAACTCATACAGTTTGCTGTATTTGGATGTAACACAAACCCCTGTGAAGCCATTACCAAAGTCAAGATGGCAAATGTTTCTCTCACTTCCCAGAGGGAAACAGACTTTTAACAACAGAAATGCCACAAAGGAGACGCAGGGAGGCAGCTCAGGTGAGTGTCCCCTACTTCCGTTAGTTGTATAATAATCTCACCTGAGTGATGAGGACATTGCGACAACATGTTCACTTTCCCTCCCACGGGAAACATTTTCATGAGGTTATTGAAGAATCTTATTCATTACTCCCCAAAAGCAATTCAAACTTTCAAACTTGTGCAATCCTACTGAGTTAAATTTTTACAGGCCCTTGGTCATCATGGTGTGGGCGAGGCCTGAGCCGAGTGCGGGGGTGAGAGGTGCAGAGGGTATGACAGTAGTGATAGTAACCACTTTGCAAATGTGAATGGATCTCTGTGTGAATACCATCAATCACTTCGGGGGTTCATGTGCTGGAAAAGCCATTAATGAACATTTGTTATTTAGATCTTCTCTGGTTCTCCAGCCAAGTTTATATCACTGTTATTTTTTATTAACATTTTTATTGTCAATAACTAGATAATTAGATACATTGTGTGAGCAAGTCTTATGATGCTACAACCCCCATTTCCTTCTGGGGGTCCTCCTCACTGGGCTTGCTGGACCAGACCATGAGATAGGGAGCTATGGATTGTATAAGAGGTAGCCAGGTTTTTTTCTTCTTCTTGTATGTTATTCCTGAGGAGGGCAATGGTTCTGGATATTCTCCCTCACCATGGCTTTCCAATCCCTCTTCCCCTCAGATCCCTGAGTCATGGTGGGTGAGATTTAAGTCTGCTTTGCTGTTGAGGTTCACTGTTATTTTTTTTAAAATTTATTTATTAGCATATAAACAGGTTTCATTGTGGTGTTTTCTAACAATGTTTTTGTTTCTCTACCCTTCTCCTCTCCCCCTCTCTCTGGCCTTATTTCCTCCCTACTTCAATCAGCCTCCTTTCTGCTTCCCTGTCATAATAGAACAAGGTCTGTCACAAGAGTGTTCCCTCCCCAGGCATTCAGACATCTGCTAAGGCACTTCCTTGGCTTTCATTTTATCCTCTTAAATTTCCTTTCCGAGTTAAAAATCCCATGTTTCTATAAAATGTTTTGTATTTTGAAAGCCAGCACACACTGGATTCTCAAGAAGTCTCAGCCAAATAAAGGAATGGCCAGAACCAGAGTCACAAAGATAAATGAGAAAGGCCCTTATTTGTAGTGGTTCAGTGTATTGTCAGAGATGGTCGTGTACACAGCTGCTAACTGGAGCCCCCACACTTCGTGCCCCAAGCTAAGGGATCACAGCGGAGAGAAAGATAAGGGATGTGGCACTTCATCTGAACAGAGCTTTGACAGATGTGTAGGAAAGATGATCCATAGCAATGGAAGCCAAAAGAAGGTTCACTAATTACCTTCCTTAAGTTGAAATAGACTTGACGCTTACATGCACAAACACCACCCCCTCCTCCAAAGCTCGAAGGATAATTGGCTGGCCTGTTGGTGGAAAAATCAATTCATCTTCAGAGCTCTTGCCCCAATGTTTGATGTAGACAGGTGATTATATGACTGTGTCCTAATCTGAATTGTCCAAGGCGGGTTAGTCACGTAAGTGTTTGTTTCAGATGTATTTAAGAGTTATCCAGGAGGGCTGGTGAGATGGCTCAGCTTCTAAGGTATTTGCCTACAAAGCGTAACAATCTGGGTTCAATTCCCCAGGTCCCACATAAAGCCAGATGCACAAAGTAGCTCATGTGTCTGGAGTTCGTTTGCAGTGGCTGGAGGCCCTGGCACACCCATTCTCTCTGTCTGTCTCTCTTCTCTCTATCTCTCTCTGCTTGCAAATAAAATGAATAGTTTTTAAAAAGAGTTATCTAGGAGAGCTTTGCAGAGGGTGCCATATGCAGGTCTGACACCCAAGCATAGTAGTAGGCAAATAAAATATAATTATAGGAGAGGAGTGTAAGTGAACAGACAAGATTCAAGGTTCAGGAAGCCAACATACTCTGCTGGGACGACTGAGCACCATGTGGTGGCAGAACTATATCTTTCCTTCACTTTTACATGCTACCAATAGAGCTACTCATCTCCTCTCACTTTTTATTAATCAATTCTTTTTTTGTTTTGTTTAAGGTAGGGTTTCATTCTGGCCCTGGCTGACCTGATGGAATTCACTACGTATTCTCAGCATGGCCTTGAACTCACGCGATCCTCCTACCTCTGCCTCCGAAATGCTGGGATTAAATTCCTATGCTACAAATAAATTAGTTCAATATTTATTTATTAGTTCTGCCAAATCTGGAGTAAAATTAAATTTTTTTATTGACAGCTTCCATAAATATAGGCAATATACCACGATCGAAATCCCTTCCCATCACTCCCTTCTTCCCCTTCCAAAATACCCCCTCCACTGAATCCATTCTTGTTTCAACTAGTTTCTCTCCTATTTTGATGCCATCATTTTTTCCCTCCTATTATGCAGGTCTTGTGAAGGTAGCTTTAGCAACTGTGAGGTCATGAATATCAAGGCCACTTTGTGTCTAGATGAAAGTATTGTAAGCATTCCTGTCCTTCCCTTGGCTCTTCCATTCTTTCCACCACCTTTCACAATGACAGCCTTGGAGGGTGTGATTGAGATGTCTTAGTGCTCCACACACCCCTATCATTTCTTCTCAGCACTTTCTTGAATTTCCAGGCTCTCCAGTGATAATCACCATCTGAAAATAGAAGCTTCTCTAACCAAGAGTTAGAATAGCATTAATACATGACCATGAACATAAGTATTTAGAGGGCAGTTTGGTGAGCATAATATATTCATTGATCCAGACAAAAGTAATAGTTTTCCCACTAGGGCTTATGACCTCCTCAGCCACAGGCTTTTGACTCAATTTTCAGGACCAGGTATAATTTCCCTCCCATGGAGTAGGCCTTAAATTCAGTCAGAGAGCAGTTGGTTTCCCCCCCAAACAGACACGCCACCATTGCAGTTGGTACATTTATCAAGCTGCCATCTATAAAACTTTCAGGAACCACTCCTAGTTAAGATGGCTGATGACTTTTGTTCCCCAAAGGCTGCATAGCTATTTCCAGCATCCTGGCAGCTAGTTTATAGTGAGGAGGCTTCCAGCTCAACAGCTTGATTTCTGAGTGACCTTCAGCCCAAGCATGTGAAATCTTCAGCAATTGTCTTACCATCTAGTTCTGGTGGGCAACCAAGAGCCTTGGCAATAACCTATAAGGTTTTGGGGGTGTCTAACTCACTGGAAGGTACCCTACTCCTGGTACTGAAATTTTTCTAATAGCAATCTATGGTAATGGGCACAATATTAACCACATCCACAGAATACTTCTGCCCAAACATATATATATATATATGTGTGTGTGTGTATATATATAAAATAAGCATTGTATATATTATATACATACATTACATATATATTAGATAGCAAATAAGCAGGTTTCCATATAGCTTTTTCATAATATCTTAAATTTTGGTGAACTCTTCTCCCACATCCTCCTCTTCTCCATACCCTCCCATGAGGCCATTCTACCACTTAGTATTGTACCTCTCTACTTACATATCTACTATACCCTCCTCTTAAGCCCTTCCTTCTCTTCCCTCCCTTAGAGCCCCTTTCTAGCTTCCTGGCTTCTACTACTGACATTTATTCCAACTCACATACAAGTCTAAACATCTGAAGCTAGGATCCATATATGAGTGAGAACATACGGTGTTTGACTTTCTGAGCTCGGGTACCTTACTCGGTATAATATTTTCCTGATCCATCCATTTCTCTGCAAATTTCATAGTTATAATATTAATAGCAGGTAGTTGTTAATAGAAGTGAAGAAGATTATCAGTGATCTGACAGTGAGTATTTCCTAAAAGAATGGTTTGTAGGGCCGGGTGTGGTGGTACATGTCTTTAATCCCAGCCCTCAGGAGGCAGAGGTAGGAGGATTGTTGTGAGTTTGAGGCCAGCTTGAGACTACAGAGTGAATTCCAGGTTAGCCTGGGCTAGACCAAGATCCTACCTTGAAAAAAATGGTTTGTAATATTTTATTTATTTGCAAGCAGAGAGAGATACAAGAGAAACAGACAGAGAGAATGGATGTGCCAGGGCCTCCAGCCAATGCAAATGAACTCCAGATGCATGCGCCTGTTGGAGCATCTGACTTTACATGGGTATAGGGGAATCAAACCTGAGTCATTGTGCTTTGCAGGCAAGCGCTTTAACTTTTTATTCTCCTTAGGACAATGTGGAAAGATGTGATGAGTCAACAAGAAAGATGAACACATATCAAGCAGTTACCGTACCCCAAGTCTGTGCATTCTACTTCTATGGGCAGCACCTCCTTTAACTTGCAGTTCTGTGATGAGATGTTTGTAAAGTGAAACTGTTTTTGTCCTCTTTGTGGAGATGAGGAAATGGGACACACAGAGTGACAGCTCACATCTGCTATAGTGTGCTCACAGGGAATCCCGTGAGAGATTGTGTCTCCATGATCCAGCTGGGACAGGGATTGTGAAGCAGAGATGACTCACACTGGATTCGGCCTGTTTTTCTGTTCTGTGGTGACAGATGTGGCTAAGCTTCTGCACTTCATTTATACACTCTCTTCTTAGAGCTCGGGAATTTAGATAATTTATCAGGCTGCTGTGTAGTCAGAAGTACTACTTCATCTCCTTTTCAATATCTCTTCCAACCCGGCTGAAGACTGGGCTATCCATGGTCCTCTACCACAAAGACTGATACAGACGCCCACGGAGGAGGATATCCAGCTGACTGGGGATGGGGAAGGGGGGCAACGGGGAATTGGGGATAACAACTCATGGTTGGCCCACTAAACAATGTAACTCATTATGGACAATAAAGAAAAAAAAAAGAGAGAAAAAAATCTCTTCCAGTGTCCACATTCAGTCACATACATTACATTTTAAATGGATGCTTATGGCCAAATGGTTCTTCACAAGTGGCAGTAAACACCAATCACCAATGATCATGGATTAAATAATTCTATTTATAGAAAATGACCATAACAGACAAATCAGACTCTTCCAGTGACAACCTAGGGTGGCATGGAGAATGACAGAAAACGAAAGGGTATAGGGTTCCTTTGTGGTGTGATACAATGCTCTGCAATTGTTCTTGGTGTTGGTTACTTATCTGTTTATCCTAAAATCTTTGAGTTATGTGATTTAAATTAATGAATTATGTATCATGATTATGTCTTAATAAAGCAGTTAAGGGCTGAAGATGTAGTTCAGTTAATAGAGTGTTTGACTAGCATGAAGCCCTGGATTTAATCCCCAGAACTGCAAGAAGTGGACATAATGGCACATGCCTTTAGTCCCAGAACTGGGAGGTAGGAGCAGGTGGCTCAGAACTTCAAGGTCATCCTCAGCTATATAGGGAGTTCAAAGCCAGCCCAGGCTATATGACACCCTGCTCAAAGAAACAAAGAAAGAAAGACAGAAAGAAAGAAAGAGAGAGAGAGACCCATAAAACCTGTTAAAACAAAAAATAAAACTCAAAAATGAAAGCAGCATCTTTGAAAAAATTCATTCAACTTATTGCTTCATTTATTTATTAATGTTATACTATCTATGGGTACCATTTTAGGGTATGGAGTCAGCTGCACACGGCACAACAACCGACAAGACCTCTGTGTTAAAAACAGTTATGACACAGCAGTGGGAAGCAGCCAGCTTTGTGTACTGTGTACAGGCAGAGAAGAGTCTGTGTTGAGCCCAAGCTCTGGTTTTACAAGGGAGTTGAGTAAGGAAATTGCCTCGGTGACAAAGATGGGTATTGGGGGTGGAGAGCACAGCAGGTGCAAGCTTGGAGGAATGAGAAGGCAGGCCTTGATTGGGGATTAGCTTGTCTGGAGAGTTGGCCATGGGTTGGAAGACCAGCCAGAAGGTTGCCATTCTCCCATTCATCCCTGCATCGAGTATCATCTGTGTGTCTTCCAGGGGTAGCAGGAGTTGTTTTCAGGCGTGGCTTTTGGAATCACCTAGATCTTACCTCAGAGATAACTGGTCTCAGTGTTTTTTGGACATCGGAATTTTTTAAAGCTCCTTGGAAAAGTCTGATGAAAGTCAATGTCAAGAGCCAGTAGGCATTATGATGGATATGAAGAAAACATCAAGGTGGGGAGGGTAGGTAAAGATGGCCCTAGCCTTTGGGAGCATACAAATGACATGTGTTCTGAGAGCTTACATGATATGTTCTGGGCGCTGAAGATACAGTATTGGACAAGAACCCCAGACTTCATCAAGGTTCAGATTAGTGGAAACCACAGAGAATCACTGTAGCAAGCCCAGTAGTCTCTCCTCGTGACATGGGAGAAAAGGAAACAACAAACATTAACCAATAGCTGACCATGGAGCTCTGTAGATTGGCTGAGTCTTTGAGGAGGTGACACTAAGCTCCAAAGTCTATGTAAGAACTGGCCTTGGGAAATCCATGGAAATGTCCCTCATGGAGGGGGGGGGGCAGGGGGAGTGTGTGTGTGTGTGTGTGTGTGTTTGTTTTGTTAATTTAAGGAACAGGTACATATTCAGACTACATTAGGAAAGATGAAGTTCCCTGTGTGAGAGGTACTTGAACGTGTTTATAGGCTGTGGTATTTCTTTTTATCCTGTGTGCTCAGAATCAAGGTTGCTGATGTCATGTTGTCTCATAAATGTCTACGGTATAAACTAATGAAACAAATAGAAAAGAAGTCAAAAGGAAGAGGTTACTGAAAGAATATTCCAGCCAAAATTGAGGAGCGAATCCATAGCATGTGAAAGGAGAAAAACCTCTGAGATGCAAGCGGAGGAACTGAGAGCAGAGATGTTCTCCAGTGTAAGGACAGGCAGCAGAGTCCCCTTCCCCTCCTGAGAGCTACTGTGTTCTTCTTTGGGGAAGAGGAGGCTGTTTGCCTTGCGAAGATTACAGTGTGAGTTGAGTGCCCAGCTGAGTGAGTACCGTGCAACCAGGGTGGACCAGGGGCCATGTTATGGGATGGTGTGGAGCTGCAGAGGATGTATCACCCTGCGTGCTCACAGACAGATATGGAGTGACAGCTGAAGGACATGAACAAACCGAGATGGAAGGAGAGAAAGGTGGAAATTGAAGACTAGACTGCGGCATAAAGAAAATAGAGTCAAGAAGAAGCTCAAAGATAAGAGGAAGGAGCAGGGGCAAAACCTCTAAGAAGTTCAAAGCCAAGGAGATGAGCCTGGCGTGGTGGTGCCCTTGGAAGGCAAAGGTGGGAGGGTCACTATGAGTTCAAGGCCAGCCTGGGACTACAGAGTGAGTATCAGGTTAGCCGGAGCTAGAGTGAAACCCTACCTCAGAAACAAACAACAACAACACAAAACAAAACAAAGCCAAGGGGATGTTGGGAAAACGGGGTGCAGACAATTGGAAGGAGAGGACCGCCTGGATACCCTCCTGTAGGTCTTGCACAAACCAAAGCGCTGTACAGCATGACAGTCACGCCTATTACAGACTAGACTATCCTCGAAGAAAGATGAAGGGTTTAAGGTTTAATTTCTTCCTTGAAGAAAGATTAAGGATTTTTAATTGCAATTCATCATTATAGCATATAACCCAATCCCCATTTTGCTATTGAGAAAGCCGAGATTTACCGAAGTTAAATACATTGCGTGCATTTTTATAGCTGAGAAGCTGCATTGATCAGTCTGATAAAGCCAGAGCCCATGCCGACAAAAAGATTTTTCTTACTGTACACAAGGTATGACCCCTGCCATCTTTTCCTTGGGGTCTGATAACCCAGGGCCAGTTCAGTCCCCCCCTTAGACATTGTAGGATCAAGTCCAAATTTTCTACAGGGATTCACAAGGCGGGTTAGGATCCAAACCTACACTTTCCTATCTGGACATAGACTCTCCTCATCACAGTACAGTTTGGGGGTACTGCTGTATCCAGGGCTCCTTCTACAAGCCCAGGGTTCTTCTAGTTCCTGCCACCTTGAATTAGTGTTTCATCATATTTCTCTGAGACAGGGTCTCACTCTAGTCCCTGTTGGAATCTTCCTGCCTCAACTTCCCAAGTGCTGCTACTACAGATATAAGCCACTATGCCTTACTAAATGAGAAACTAGTTTTTTAAAAAAAAAACTTATTTATTTTTAGCTTCCATAATTATAGATGAAATTAGTTTTTAAAAAATTATTTATTTTTTTTTTTTTTGCTAGGAGAGGCAATACTGGAGATTGAAGCCCAGTCCTTTCCCATGCTAGGCAAGGGGTCAACCATTGAGCTATACCCCAGCCCTCATCTTGAAGGAGCTACAAAGGTCTTGGTAGTGATGTATTCACAGTGATAGTCACCTTAATAGCCTGCAGCTTGTACCTTCAGTGCCCAATCTGATTTGCACGGTATCCTTTCAGTTTTTGGGAAAAACCAAGATGTTGACAACTAAAATTATGTCTTCAATAAATTCAACATATCTGTAGATATTAATAATCAGGTGCTCTAGTGAAATAATTTTAACTTTTTTAATTAAAGAAGGATACCATTGGTTTATATTAATTGTGCTATTATTAAGTGAGGGAGAGAGAGACCAGATGCCAATTAATAGGACCTAGATTTCACCTCTGGTTAAATGACTGGGGGGGGGGAGATTTCTAGCTTCTAGCTGCTATTTCTCCGATGTGTAAATTAGCAGTGACAGGTAAGTTCCCAGACATTTAAATATATATATATATATATATATATATATAATTTTTCTTTTACATATGTTATAGTTTTGTGCCTTTTCACCTCTGGTCTCCATTTCCTGAGGGCCCTCCTCAGTAGGGTCCTTGGTGTTAATTAGGGCCTCTGTCAGTCTGGGGTTAGGGCTTTGTCCCTGGGCATTTTGAGAAGCCAAATGGCAACATGGATGTGACAACCCTTGGACATTGTGGCA
The DNA here is from genome assembly GCA_004024765.1 of Zapus hudsonius. Classification (NCBI taxonomy): domain Eukaryota; kingdom Metazoa; phylum Chordata; class Mammalia; order Rodentia; family Dipodidae; genus Zapus; species Zapus hudsonius. Next base: position 23,741 of record PVHP010012711.1, read on the forward strand.
TGTTCCAGTCAACAAAAATGGAGGCGTGTTGGCTGGAGCTTCCAGAGTGTGCGCCAGGCTGGGTTCACCTGGAAACACGACCTCAAGGACTCCTCCCCAACAGCTGGAAACGTCTGCAGCCAGCTCCTTCCGTTCACAGGGACTGACTCCAGCAGAACGCAGGGCAAATGCAAACCAAACTTCACAAAGACTCTCCTTGAAAGATGAAAAATTAACCAGGCGCTGTTGGGGGTGGGAATGTGAATGGCCGTGCTGGCCGCTGCGTCTGTCTTCAGCGTGGGGACACTTTTCTTCCCCAGAGCCATTTTAGTCAAAGGTCATGTGTGTGTCTTGTCAAAGGCCAGCTTCCAATGGAATCACTGTCCCCCGGGGATAGCGGCCCCCTGACCACATCTGCATTGGAGAAATCCCAAAACCAAACGTCCCAGCGCAAGCAAACAAGAGGCGCGCGGAGCCTCGGCGCCGGGCACAGCTCCCAGGTCCCCGGGCCGCCGCGTCCCGTCCTGTCCCGTCCCGTGCGGTCCCGTCCCGGCGGGAGCCCGCAGCCAGGAGGCGCCCAGCATGACCCGCCTCGCCGATCCGGTAAGGTAGGGCCGGGGACCCGGGAAACCTAGCCGAGGGCCTCCCGGAAAACCCAGTCCCCTTCGGGCTGCGTTCCCGCGCACTCCGCTGGAGCAATTTCCAGGCGCGCACACTCATTTCGAGTGGTTGGCCAGAGAATGTTTGGATTTGCAAAGACTTTATCATGTTTCTGGGGAAAAAAAAAAAAAAAAAACGGAGTCGGTAGAATTTGCTGAAAGGGGCTGGGGATGGGTGTGGGCTCGCGCCTGGGGCGAGGGGGACCTGGCCAGCCGCAGGGGACACTGAGCTCTGCCCTCCTGGGGCTCGCTCGCTGGGCTTCTTGGTTATGACCTGGTGGACAGGCCCTTGGCAAGGATGGGGATTCTCAAACCATCCATGTCAGTGCTGTTCTCTGGGCTTCCTACACTCCCACCCCCCACCATCATTTTCCTGGTGCAGGAACCCCCTTCCTCACAAGCCATTCCCTCGCAGGCTCCATCAGGGAAAGGGGTTGATGGACGCGCCCAGATCTGGGGCAGCAAGTCTCTGCCTCTTTGGACTTTTCTATGTGAACAGACAATGCACGTGGATCTGGCTGAGTTTGGTTAAGAATAGAGGAAGCCTAGTTCTCACTTGATCCCAGGTGCTTTTGATGTGGACTTGAAATCATCAAGGGCAGTCAGCGCAGGTGGGGGAACTTGGAGCGGCGGGTCAAAGGCTTCCAGGGGTTGCTGCGCTTCCACTCTGGTTTCATTTTAACAGGCGAACCTAGGAGCCATTTCTCACTGATAAGGGGATGAACTGGAAGGTTTCCTAAGGCTCAGCAGGTCTCAGAAGGAGTCCTCCTCTACTCTTTATGTTTTTATCACAGACCCAATTCTAGAGGAGGCTGGAGGGTTTCCACACTATTTTTTAAAGGTATTTATGGAGACTTTGCCACTGCCCTCCGCCAGCCTTCTGGTTTTCTCCTTTTCTGTCTCCATACCCTTCCTGAAAGAGTGGGTGACATGCAGTATCTCAGCGTCCTCACTACTCCTCCCTTCACCTCTCTACTCTGAAGCCCACTCTTTGGTCAGGTCCACAAAAGGTTCTTTTGCATCAAATCCACAGAATATTTTAAAGCCCACTTTCCCAGGCTCTTGGTGTTTTCTTGAACAGTCCATCATTCCTTCTGTATTTGTTTAAGACTCTCTTGGATCTGGGATACCACACCTCCCTACTTCTCTTCCTCACTTCAGGAATTACTAGTTAACTCTTTAAAAAATTTTAAACTTATTTTTATTTATTTGCAAGGGAGAGAGAGAGAGAGAGAGAGAGAGAGAGAGAGAGAGAGAGAGAGAGAGAGAGAGAGAGAGAATGAATGGGTGCACCAGGACCTCTAGCTGCTGCAGATGAACTCCAGATGCATATGACACTGTGTGCATCTGGCTTTATGTGGGTACTGGGAAACTGAACCCTGGTCATTCGGTTTTGCAGGCAAGTGCCTTAACCACTGGGCCATCTCTCCAGCCCCAAATTCCTAGTTAATTCTTTAGAGGGCTTCATATTATATCTGTTATTTGTGCCCTGCTCTTCCCTCCTTCATTCTCCCCCCTTTGTCATTCTGTAGTCTCCTTAGGTCTCCCGAGGTTATCTGATTCACTCCAATGCCTTCAACCACTAAACATATATGAAATGGTGTCTATAGCATTGTACAGCTCTTTCTTCTAAAACGGCAGCTTTTTAACATGGAGCCTCACCACTAGGACATTCCCTAGATCATGTTTGAAACTGAATTATCTTCTGTGTGCTCTCTGAGGTCTGCTTTTCCTTTGTGTTAATGGCTGAGCCACACACCGCAAAACCATTGTAGATGACCTCCCATCGTTCATTCATTTCCTTCCTGTCTACCTGAAGAGTAGAGCTCCTATACACACAGCCCGGGACTCCATTCTGATCACTACTTCCTGATAGTCTCTTTTCAGATCTCTGTCTCTCCCTGTATTAGTTACATTTCTTTTTAACAAAATAACCAGCACAAGCAACTTAAGGAAGGAGAATTTATTTTGGCTTAATGTTTATGAAAGAATACTGTCCATCATGGTGGGAAGAAGGGGCTGATTGTGTGAAGTGGCTGGTCATATTGTGTCCATCTAAGGAGAGAGAAAGGAAGAGAAGGAGGGAAGAAGGCAGAGAGAGAGGAGAGAAGAGAAAGAAATGGTGGTTATCAGCTGGATATATTTCTTTCTTCCTTAATAATAGGTTGGAGGGCCTAGATCATGGGGTGGTGTCACCTGTCTTCAGGGAGGGTCTTCCTCCTTTTCATAGTCAGCCACATGCTGCTGGAATGAACCGCCAAACTAGTTATGAGAGACAAGTATTCATTTTTTCCATCCCCTCCCTCCCTTTTTCTATTCTTCCTTCTCTTTCTTCCTCTCTCTCTCTCTCTTCCTTTCTTTCACTTTCTCTCTTCCTTTTGAGGTAGGGTCTCACTCTAGCTCAGGATGACCTGGAAATCACTTTGTAGCCCAGGCTGGCATCAAGCTTATGGATATTTTCCTATGTCAGTCCCCTGAGAGCCCCCATTTTTGACACTCTATTTCTTAACATTTTATTGACAATCTTCATATGCATACATGATATATATATAGGTAATAATATCCTTCCATTACTTTCTTTTGTTCTCCTTTCCCAACCCCCTTCTACTGTCCCCTCCAACTAGTCCTTCCTCTATTTTTATCTCTCCTTTCTTCCTTTCTCTCTTCTTTTCTTTCTTCCTTCTTTCCTCTTTCATTTGCTTTCTTTCTTCTTGCCCTCTCCATCATCCATAACTAAATTGTATATGTCTTGTGCAAGTAATGACAGCTGCTGTGACATGAGGTCATAAATGCAACAGCTACTTGGTGTCCAGAAGACAGTGTTCCAGAAAACTCCCCCTTATCCCTTAGCTCTTACATCCTTCCCGCTGCCTCTTCTGCAAAGTTCTCTGAGCCTTGAAGCATGCAGCTGATATTATCTCATTTAGTTCTGAGAACTAAACTATCACTTCTGCTCAGCCCTTTGATGAGTTTTCACTCTTACAAGTAGTCTCCACTATCTGCAAAAAGAAGCTCCTTTAACCAAAAGTGAGAATAGCACTAATCTATGGGCATAATAATAAATACTTAGAAGGCAATCTGATGGACATAATGTATCCATTTAACCAAACATACCAGTAGCTTTCCTGCTAGAGCCCATGACCTCCCCAACCATCAGTTTTTTAACTAGGTTTTTGGTACCTGTGGAGTGGGCCTCAAATTGAATCAGAGAGCATTGGTTACCCCATAACAGATATGCCACTATTGCATCGGTGGCTTATCTTGCCCGGCTAGCCAGTTTTATAGCTCAGGTTACAACTGCTGATGACTTTTCTCTTCCCTCAGCAGCCTGAATCACACTTTCCTATAACAGCTAGCTCACAGGGAGGAGGCCTCCAGCTCAGTTCATCATGGAACATTTTTGGAAAGTCTTCAGTGGATTTCTGTTTTTAAAGAATGTTGGTACAGGGCTGGAGAGATGGCTCAAAAGTTAAGGCACTTTCCTCCAGTGCCTAAGGCCCTGGGTTCAATTCCCCAGTACCCACATAAGTCAGACCCACAAGGTGGTGGCCCTGGTGCGCTCTCTCTCTCTCTCTCTCTCTCTCTCTCTCTCTCTCTCTCTCTCTCTGTTTGAAAATGAATAAATAAAATATTTTAAAAAATGTTGGTACATATTGCTTATACATAACTTGCATTTTACCTTATGCACATAAAACTACTGAATATATCTTTGCTCGTTGTACTTCTCCTAGGTCAGTGTCTAACCGTGATTTTTAAAAAGACTCAGCTGAAGGTCTTTTCTCTTGGAAACCTCCTAGACCATCTGCTTATTATTCTCCAAAATGGGCTAAGCAACCCTACTGTAGTCTCTCAGAGCTTCCTTTTCTCCTGAAATCAAGTTCTTACATTCCTTTTTTTTTTAAAAAAAAGAAATGCTTTCCAGGGGACACCCTCCCACTGCAGTTGCCCAACTAATGTTGGCCAGGAGGTGACTCTGCTCAAGCCATTGTTTCCCCTGCCATTATGGAGCTTCCCCTTGAGTTAGTAAGCCCAAATAACCTGTTTCCTCCCCAAGCTGCTTTTAGTTGGGTTGTTTCTGCCATCAACAAGAAGCTGAGTGTAACAGTTAAATTGGTACCGAGGAGTGGGATCCCTTGTTGCTGCTAGAACCCTGATTCTGTGGCTTTGGCCTTTTGGAACTGATCTGCAGGAGGAATGTGTAAGGATTTGAAACCTTGGCCTAAGAGACACCTTACAGTGCTGTAAGTGCTGTAAGTGCTGTAAGTATAGATCGATGGACCATTCTGGTCAGAGTTGAAAGACCTGAATGTAGTAAAGACTATGGGCTGTGAAGTTTGGCTTATGAGGGTGAGAAAGAACTTTGTTGGGACTGGTATAGAGGCAGTTTGTGTGAGAGGCTTGCTGTGTTCTACCTGCCCGTGTCCTGAGAACTTGTGCAGGGTTTCATTATAGAACTAGACTGGTGTGAGCAGATAGAGATGGCACAGAGAGAAAGGAAATTTTAGAGCAGAAACTACTGCCTGTTCAACTGTAATCATTTGAGATAACAACCATTGAGATTGGGCCAGGTGATTTGCTTTGTGACAGCAGGAAGAATGCAGATTCTTAAAGCAGGGGACTGAATGCTGAAGGAGGTTTTCTACTCTTCAAAGTTGGCTTATTTCCCCCCTGGATTAAAAAATTAGTAGTCCACCTGGTACTATGGAGTATAACAAATGGAAGAGGGTCATTGAATTTGCAGCACAGTTTTGTTTTTTGGAAATGGCCATGGGCAGTGTGAAGCATTGTTGGATTACCTGCATAGAGGCCCAATAGAGCCATATAGGTGAACTGTGGGTTGCAATGGAGACCCAGTGGAGAAGCCAGGACTATGAGACAGCTGCCAAGGAGAGCTGTTGGTACTGGGCAAAGTTGTGTGGGACTGTGAATAGCCTAGCTGGAGGGGTAAAATTGGAACTCCAGAGACTTGTCACTGGTTAAAATTATTGGACTTGGAGTTACAGAATTTGATGTTTTCCCTGCTTGTTTTAAATCTTGTATTGGTTCAATATTTTTTCTTATACCCAATTCCATCTTTTGCAGTGTGACTGTTAATTCTGTGCCATTATTTTATTTGGTATTATGGCTCAGTTAAAAGACCTTGAATTATGGGGATATTTGCACATCATCAAGATTGATAAAAAAAAAACTATGTGGACTTTTGGTGTGGGGGTGCATCAAGGTGGGGACCCACAACCTCTTGACTGCATTCACCAGGAATGAGGTATTTGAAATGATGTTGGCCAGCCCCTGGGAGACATGTCATTCCTGGATAGGAGCCTGGGGGCATGGGAACTCTATTCCTTGACCAAATCAGTCTACTGGAGCTTTAGTTCAGGCCATTGTTCAAGGACCACTGGCACTTGCTGTTCACACATACATAAAGTTTGTTGAGTAAATATTTCTTAACTTGCTGTATGCCCTTAGAAAAATTTCCAGAGATTTTAAGTAGTTGTATTTTTACTATTTTAGCAATTAAGGCTATTTTTAAAATATTTATTTATTTGTGTTCTGAATGTTTGATTCCAAGCTGATGGCAATTTTGGAATTGGAACCTTGTTGGAGGTGTGCTGTTGGAGGTGGGCTTATGAGTGTTATAGCCAGCTTCCCCTTGACAGTGTTTGGCACTTTCTCCTGATGCTGTTGTCGGCCTGATTTTGGCTAGGAGGTGATGTCCAACCTCTGCTAATGCTATTGTGTTCCCCTGCCATCATGGAGCTTCCTCTCGAATCTGTAAGCCAAAATAAACCCTTTCTAAAAAGAAAAAGAAAAGAAAGAAAAAGAAAAAATGCTTTGTGTCTTTATGTGTGTTTGTAGCCCCTAAGTCCTTACAGTATTCTTTTGCTATCTCTTTGTATATGTCTCTCTGGACAATTAATACCTATAGGACAGAGACCAATTGTCTTTGTCTTAGTATGTTTTTGTGTCTTAGTGCCCTCCATGTGTCTTGGTTGGTATGTTCCATGAATCCTTGTGAATACTCTCTTCCCTTCCCTTTTCTTTTTTGCTATTCTCTCTCTTGCCCCTCCCTCCCTTTCTTCCTCTCTCCCTTCCTTCCCCCTTCCATCCTCTTTCCTCTCTCCCTTCCTCCCTCCCTTTCTTTCCCTCCCTACCTTCCTTCTTCCTACCTTTCCCTTTCCTCCCCATCTTTCCTTCCTTCCTTCCTTCCTTGCTTCCTTCCTTCCTTCCTTCCTTCCTCTCTCTCCTTCCCTCCTTCCCTCCCTCCCTCCTTCCTTTCCTTCTCTTTTTTCCTAGGGTTTCAAGTATTCCAGGCTGGCCTCAAACTCCCCATGTAGATGAAAATGACCTTGAGCTTCTGATCCTGAGAATAGAGATGGCAAGCATGTAGAACCATGTCCATTTTATGGGGTGATAGGAATCAAACCTAGGGAAAACACTCTGTCAACTGAGCTACAACCCTAGCCCCAGTGCTTATAAATTCTTATGCAATGCTTGGGCATGATTACTAGGTTCAGTACTAGGTTTAGCTGAAAGAGATACAGCAGCATATGTGGCCATTTTCCAACATAAAACTTGGCGAAGAACAAAGATCCATCATGATTATTGAGAAAGGGCACAATCTGCCAACCCTTGTAAACATCAAACATTTGGAATTTTGGAGTATTTGAGGTGATGCTACAAATGTCTGGCCCCTACCCTGCAATCCTTATCTGAATGGGGATGTTTCAGCTGTAGCTATCAGCATCTGTCCTAACATTGGTGGAGGCAGGAAAGGCCTTTTGCAATTTTGTGTCTGTTGATTTTGGGAAGGCAAAAAACAAATATTCAGGCAGGCACCTGGCAGGAGACAAGGACACAGAGAGGAGAGGTATCCACAGCCTTTGACTAACAGTGGGAGAATTCTCCAAGGGCCCTCTAGAGAGTAATGGGGGCTTTGGGAGGCTAGAAGTGAGACCACATTGTTCTGATTTTCTAAAGGGAGCTCTTTGTATGTGAATTCTGAGGTGAGTTGCACTTACATTAGACAGGCAGTTATTCAAACTTCAAGCTGTTCTTAAACTGTCTGGAGCCATGGTTTGATATTTGGATGCTCATGACTTCTTAGAAGAAGTATACACAAGACAACATCTGGGTCTCTTTTAGGAGTTTTCTCCCAGCCTGCTCTTCAGTCCCCTCGGGTTGCTATGGCTTCTTATTAAGAATCTCTAAATCAAAGAGCTAATTAATTCAATCAATATTTGGGGAAAGGGAGTAGGTAGTGATTAAGAGGCAGTTTTCTGTTTTGAGAGAATCTAGTGTAATATGTGCTAATGACCATGAACTTGGAGTCATTGGACCAGGGCTCATGTCTACTCTGGCAACCACTACTCATATAACTTTCTCCCTGAGGAGTGATTAATTAGAAGTTTTAGCCAAGGTGAGGCATTTGAAAGCACCTTGACTGTGGTTATACTTGAAAACATTAATTCGTAACTTTGCTTACACCAAGGCCCATAACTCCCAACATTCTTTTGAGTCAGAGGGACACATGGGCTAGATTAGTGACTGGCTGAGTTCATTTATGAAAGGGGAGCTGATTAGCAGATGCACTAGCATATGCATATTTTTAACAGGATGCTACTGAGCTCTGCCTTTCTTCCTAATGACTGTCACTTACATCGAGGAAGGCAAAACAGAGGATCGTGTGGGCTTAGAGAAAAGGGATAAGGATTAGGAGTCAGCAGGTGTCAAAAGTTGTCGTTTACTTTGGGGTTAGTATGTGTAAAGGCACATATAACATGTCTTATGCATGAGTCTTTAAAGTCAATCACAGATTATTGGCTGTGTATTTATGAGAGAGTTGGGAAGGACAAGGAGACCAAGAAGGAGAGGAAGAGGGAAGGATAGACAGAGAATGAGAAGGAGAGAATGGAAAAGGAACAGACGGAAAAAGTTAAGGGGAAAAGTGGTGCCTTCATATATTTAATGTTTAGTGATTTATACTAACCATAAAATCAACAGTGAGACATTTCTTCTAATATAAAGTTAGGCTTTAAAAAAGAAGTCTAGAATATAGAACAAAAAAGGCGAGTATTATTTTACTCTCTATTGTTCAAATGACTTTTAGGATTTAGAATCATCAAGATATGAATGCTACATGTTAGTTGATCAGCAATTTTTGGGACTGGAAAGATGGCTCAGTGCTTAAAGGTGCTTGTTTATAAAGCCTCTTGGACAGGGTTCAATTCCTAGGTCACCAACCAGATGCAAAAAAGTGGTGCCAGCCTCTGATGTTCATTTCCATACACACATATGTGCAAATAAATTAATGACATTTTTATAAAAAAGAAAGAAGCAATTAGTATTTTTGAGCACTTATCATGTCTCCACCACTGAGTTATACAAGACAAATCTAATCTTATGGAGGTTACAGTGTAAAAAAGGCATTGGTCAAGGAACCCAGTGACTTGAATTCAATGTATGACTTGTTTTTATAGGAGAAGCTTAGTTCCTTTTGAACTAATAAGAGACAAGGTTTAATGGAAACAGGAAACATACTCTATAGAATTAATGTCTTCAATTAGTATGGACAGGCACGGCAAAGGTGATGAAAGGAAGAAGTTTCCAAGCAGAGGGTCAGTACAGGTTGTAAGAGGTTGACAAATGAGAGTTCTTCAAGAAAGTAAAAGAAATAACTCAGGGAAGAAGGGCATAACAAACAGGAGAGTGGTGTGGAAGCAAGCCTGCAGTTTCATGTAACTAACCCTTAGCAGGATGGTGGGCCAAGGAAGGTTTTAAGCAGGGAAGTTTTATGTGTCAGAAAGATCATTCTGGCTACAGAATGGAGGGACAACAGGGAGAGAAAGTATGTGTGTGTGTGTGTGTGTGTGTGTGTGTGTGTGTGAGAGAGAGAGAGAGAGAGAGAGAGAGAGAGAGAGAGAGAGAGAGAGAGAGAGCACTGTGGTAATGTAGTCAAGAAACCATAGTGGTTCTAACCAAGGTGGTAGCCAGAAGCCAAGAAAAGAGGTGGATCAATTCCAAAGCTTACTAGGGATTGGAGTGATGGCTCAGCAGTTAAGGCGCTTGTCTGCAAAGCCTAAGGTCCTGGGTTTGAGTCCCCAGTACCCACATAAAGCCAGATGCACAAGATCATTTGTCTTGCAGTGGCTAGAGGCCCTGGTATACCCATTCTCTCTCTTTCTCTCTAATAAATAAATAAATAAATAAATATTTTTTTTTAAAAAAAAGCTTATTAAGAGACACAAAATGAATTGCTTTAGAAATGGTAACAAACTACAGGAAAATTCTATAGGAAGGATGGCTACAAGCCATTTCATCTGCCAAAAAGATGGTTTAGAAGGTTATCCTATGTGTCTTTGTGTCTTTCATTCTCCTATGGAAGTGAGATTACCATTGCTTTTCTTTATGATGGCAAAATGGAGTTAAACAGTGGTGTTGATAAAGGGAGATAAAATTCAGCAAATTTCATACGGAATTTTCTAAAAGCCTTAACAAGGTAATGAGTTCTTTGCTACACAGGCTTGATAAGTATTCAAGAACAAATTGGAGAAGCCAGGATCAGGCTAGCCAGGCTAGAGAGCACTGACATTTCTGTTCTTTCTCAAGGTTCCAAGACTGATGAAGTTCAAATATATGACCTTGGCAATTAAGCCCACTGTGTTCACTTGGTCTTTGTTGGGTGGAAGGTGCGCTGATTTCCAGAAGGAAACCCAGACCATACCTGTTGTTTCCTCACAGCTGCTAAGGGCATCCTCTTTCATGTTCCCAGGGGTGTTCACCTGAACCATAATTCAATGATCCTCCATCTCTCTGACTAAATTTGCATGCCTGGTTTTATGGCATCATTCCAGAAACATCATGGTTCCCTCCAGCTACACTCTTACTCTTAGAGTAGACCCAGCATTTTACTGCCAGGGTATTTACCCTTGCCATTTCCTACATCAGGAGTACCCTTTCTTCCACATCCTAAATACCTCAACTGAAAATACGCTTTCTCCGAGTCCAAACCTGAATCACACCACACCCTTCATCAAACCATTTTTGCTTTTCTTTAAATTAAGCACATTTTCAGCAGCATTGGTTGCTTTATATTGATGAAGACATAATTATTTTTATATTTATTTGAATCCTTTTTCTAAGTTATCATCTCAAAATTCTAGTACTAAGGTTTGTGAAAAATTCCGTCACTCAGTGGAATGAATGGTGCTTTGCCTAAGGCCAATTCTTCCAGAGAGAAGGTTTTCCTTATTGAAAAACCATATTTTATTATATAAATGGTACATGCATTTTGTTGGAAAAATAAGTAAGGAAAGCACAGCGAAGAAGCAAAGAGAACTGTTTACTGTCTTACTATCTATAGATAAGTATATTGACACATGAGTGAATATCTCTTCTATTCATTTTTGTACCCCTATATAAAAATTTGAATCATCCCCATTTTCTCTAGCTAAATTCACATGTGAAAAGATACCAAGAGTCACCACTCTAAGTGCTTCACAAACATGATTTTCAGTGAGATTTCAGTCCATTCTGGAGCTGCCTGATCCAATAAGTAGTGCTCTAATAACTCACACCAGATGCTCAGCTATGCTAAACAAAATGTACATATTTTCTAAAATGACAAAGATTGAAAAAAGGAAGTTAAATTGCTAAGGGAGCATGATTTTTAAAAATGTATCTATTTATTTGCAAGTAGTAGTAGGAGAGAGAGAGAGAGAGAGAAGAGAGAGAGAGAGAATGGACACACCAGAGCCTCCACTGAAAATGAACTCCAAATGCATGCACTACTTTGTGCATCTGGCTTTATGTGGGAACTGGGGAATCAAACTTGGGTCATTAGGTTTTGCAGGCAAGCACCTAAGCTGAACCATCTCTCCAGCTGATAACTGATACAAACATTACTTGAACAAAGACTTGAGTCTGCAGCCTAAACACTTTAGTGCCTCTGAATCAAGGCAGACAAATTGTTGTTTATAAGCTGAATATAAGAGAAAGTGATTGCTACAGAATAAAGATAATCCTCTGGAAAGATGGACACTGGCCAGTGATTTTAGTGTTTGAAAAAAGGTAGGAGGCCGTGGACTTGGATCCTTATTCGAGGTCAATAATTGATCATCCGGGACACTCAACAAGCAGGAAAAGTCTCCATTGTGGAGTGGAATCTTTTCCTGAGGAGAAGCAGTCTTGACAGGGAAGGACTGTGAGTCTGTCTGGTTACTTTTCAACAGAATGAGTCAGTGGTTTGAATTGTATCCCACCCCTCCAGATTCATATGGCAAAGACTTAACCCTTTAGACTCCGAATATAACTTTATTGGAGATAGAGTTTTCAGAGAGGTCAAGTAGGTGGCGAGAGTGAACCTTAACCAAGTATGACTGGTGTCTTTGTAAAAAGAAGACATTTGGACATAGAAATATGCATGGAAGGAACACGATATGAAGAGACTCTGGGAAAAGGTGGCCATCTTCAAACCAAGGAGAGAGGTCTCCGAAGAAACTGGTCTTTGACAGCTAGCATTCAGAAGGTGTTTCTGTTGGCTCATCCACTTTTTATGGTACTTTGTTTTGGCAGCTGAAAATGCTGAGACCATAGTACCGTTAGCATGTTCCTCTGGTCACACTCAACACATGATTCTACTCTCTAGTCATCTACAAGCTGGCTGTGGCTCATAAGAACACTCGCTGTCCGAGCTCTGTAGTTCACAATTTACAAAGCATTTTCATCTCCATGATCTCTTTTGAACCCAGCCAAAGTGTGTGAGATGAGAATTATCATCTCCAGTTTAGAAATAGGAAACAGAGGTTCAAAGAGACCAGTGGTTTCCAAGTTTTGAATTTGGAAGTGAATTGACCAAATCTACACTATTTGGGAGTAGTAGAGCTGAAACCCAAATGTAGATGTTCTGACATGAAATACCATGTTTTTCTATAAAAATGAAATATGATTAAAGAATATGTCCTATATCGTCTCCCTTCTATAAAGTTTGAAAGGACATGGACTATTGCATGAGGTATACCTCCTCTTCTTCTCCCCCCCTGCCCTTCCTTTTCAAAATCCTCTGAGAATGGTTTTATTAGCCCACTTGTTGGACTATATCTGAAGCCTGAAGCTACATACTCCACCCACATGTTCATTATCAAATATTTACCAAGAATCTTTGATCTATGCTTCTTTGTTTATGTGCAGAGTATTTCTTTCCACTCAGAGGCCTTGTTGACTGATGAAATAGGCTCTCTCTGTACACAGTTTGATTACTGACAAATTCAACTGTAAAACTTTGGATATGTTGGATATAATTGGATTTTTCCATCATTAATACTATTCAGATATTAATTCAACATAACAACATGAGAGGTGCCTAACATTTTCCTGGAAGCTGCTGGACTTTAATCAGCAGGAACAAATGTGAGATTATTGCACTTTTTCCTTGGGTGACCTAAGCTAGTTCTTGGCACTTGTGTGTAGAGCCCTGGGTTGTTTCAGAGTGTTTCAGTGGCTTCTACCCATGGGAGTTATTAGTTCTCAACCTTGGGGATAATTCCATAAGAATGCAATCCTTTTCCTCCCTTCGAGAACAAAATGTTGCTTGTCTTGGTTAGACCTCAAAACCAGAGGTTTCCAATGGAGAGATGGTTACCGGTTTCCAGTAGGATGGTAGATTTACCAAAAACAGACAAAACAAAACAGACAACAATGAAGTTCAGGACACTTCAGTTAAATTTCAGTTTAATGAATAGTTTTGCAGAACAAATGCTTGTCTAATGTTGAGAACCCTTGAAAGTATTGCATCTAGCAGCAGCGTTAGGCCTCTGAGGAAGCGCTGGGGTGGTACTTTCATCTTTTTGTTACCAGCCATTCTTACAAACGTGAGGGACGTTGTCATGTGGCTTTTAATATACATTTCCCTGATGGTTGGTTAACATTCAGCATCTTTGCATGTGCTTAATGGTCTTTTGGACATCTTCTTGAGGAATCTTCATTGAGGCTTGTTTGAAAATCAGGCTATTAGTTTTTATGCTACTGAGTTGAGATTCTTGTGTGCTTTGGAGATCATCCCCTTGTCAGAGGAGTGGTTTGTGCACGTTATCTGTGAATATATTTCATAGATCACATTTTCATTTTTCTTGATTATTTCCTTTTCTATAGAGCTCCCAAGTGTGCTTGCAAATAAAATTTTATTAGAATAGAGTCCCCTTTATTTGCTGCTATCCAATGACAGATATTGCTGTATAGCTCCCACAACCTAAAATATTGATTTTTTTCCTAGTCTTATTCAGAAAGTTTGATACATCTACTTAAAGTCAGCCTTTCAAAGAATTACTGCTATTTTCATTATAAGAATGAACAAAACAGGTACTTAAGAGGATAAGTGATTTATGAAAGGTACCAAGGTGTGCAGAATTCCAAAGCATTTATCTAATGAACCGCAATCCTGGAGGTAGAGAGCGAATTGCATTTGTCCTCAATGAATTTAACAATGGGGAAACTGACTTGTGATTCATGATTAAATACCCAACCCTTCCAGAGATACAATTAAATCTTTGGGGTAATGGCTAAAGCACTCAGGCTCTGAAGCCTCACTTTAAATCTCAGTTCTGTCACTTACTTTCTCCGTACCTCGTTTCTATCCCCATAAATTGTGGACAATAACAGTGCCTGTTTGCATAATTGAATGAGATCGCATCTCAAAAGAAATTACATGAGCATCAGACCTGTGGTCCACAAGACACTTGCTTTTTTTCACATCAGTTTCGAGTAGATGCTCTGCAGGAGTCAAAGCGGGCTGGTGGAAAGCTTGTATACTAATCCAGCTCCCACAGTTGGCCACCGGCATCCCGTCCAGGAAGCTCACAGAGTACACTGGTGCCATGCATTAACAACAGCGTTTTCAATCACATATTCAATCAATAATTCTTCTTTATAAGATTTCACTTTGGCCTGATCATATCTCTTGGTCCCTTGGCTGGTGACATGTGCCTAAGAAAAGGCCATTGTCAGGTGTTACAAGACATTCACCCACTCATCACTGGCCTAGGGCCTATTCTAGCTGTCACCCTTGATACTTAGCTACTTTCAGTGACTCCAGGTTGACTGAAAATGCCATCAGAGCTGCTGTATTGTGACCTACTACATAATACAAGACAAGCTATCTTCCTCACTCAAACTTGATCTTGAGATACATACAGACAAGAAAGACACCCAGCTTTGCCTAGTGTTCCTCACAGTCCTATGTGCTGGGAATAGTAGAGATTATGTGGTGTGTATCAAGCATATTGCTCTCCTGAGGAGATTGGGAGAAATGGTTGCTCCCTGAGTGGGATGGGAACAGAAGGATTGAGACAGTTGTGTACAAGCATCAAAGGAGAGTTAATGTGAAGTGACTCAAGTCCCAGCCATGACATCTGGAGGCTTGGATGAAAGGACACAGCAAAAATATACACAGACATACACAAATGGGGACATTTGCATTTTCCCCTAGTCTTGGATGACTAGGAGCAGGTGCGAGAAGTATTATGTTTCCAGGGTTGGTTGGTTCCTACATCTCTAAGATGTAGGAAACTTGAAAGTTTCAGGCTTTGGAGAACCAGGCTGGAGAGGTATGGAGAGATTTACAGCATTTCCTAGGGACCAAGAACTGGGAAGTCTCCTGATCTATTTTTCCCTCTGCCACAACCACCCACATTATTTTAATCTTTTTCCTTTTTCTTTAGCATACGCTTTCTTCATGAATTAAGGCAACCAGTGTTGATTCAATCTCTGTGTACTAGCCCTGGGAATGGAAGGGCATGCATAGTGTGGGTCTCTAGTCCAGCACGGAAGCACAAATGTCAGGAGTTAGGTAAGTGCTAAAAGACATGGACAT
The DNA here is from genome assembly GCA_004024765.1 of Zapus hudsonius. Classification (NCBI taxonomy): domain Eukaryota; kingdom Metazoa; phylum Chordata; class Mammalia; order Rodentia; family Dipodidae; genus Zapus; species Zapus hudsonius. The sequence goes on from PVHP010012711.1 coordinate 39,242, forward strand.
GTGGGGAGGGAAGCAAGGAGACGACAGGATAGAATGGCCAGTGTGGTTAGCGGTAGTAGGTGGAATGTGGAGTGTCTCCCATATCCTCCCTCATATGTGTGTGATGAAACCGCCCACTGTGTCTCCAGCTGGTGGAGTCTTGCTGGTGGAGGTGTGTTACTGGGGTAGGTCCTAAGGGTTATTAGCCCCACTGAGTCTTCAGGACCTCACTCTTGGTCCTCCTTCCCTACTGACATGGTAAGGTGTGATACCTGGCTTTTTGCCTGTGCCATGCCTTCTCCACCATGATGAAAATTTTCCTTGAAACTCTAAGCTGAAGTACACTCTTTCCTTCTGTAAGCTGCTTCTGGCTGGGTGTTGTGTCACAGGAATGCCATGGTAACTACTACATCACAGAAGACCTTTCTGAGCCAGGTACTGAGGACATAGTGAGAAGCTGAAGAAGTGATGGTTTCCAAGTAGTTAACACTGAAGTTAGATTCTAGGTTTATCTGACTCTATGAACTGGCTTTAAAAAAATTATTATATCTTTAAAAAAATTGACTTGCTCTCGAATATTTATATTTAGCTGCACAACAGCTTGAGCAACAATGAGGAGGAAAAAATTAAATCATTCCTTTGTTCAGCAGTTCGGATTGTTGATTTGGGGTTAGCCATGATGTGCACTGAGCATCAGTGTGGAGCCTGGTGAGAAGCATTGTTTGGCTGTTCTCGGGCAATGCTGTCTGAGTTGCTCAGTTTATCACAATCCCCCTTTTACTCCTGAGGATGACCTCTCTCATTAACATGCAGGACACGCACTTCCCATCCTGCTTCTTGATTCCTTTCATCCCTAGACAAACACGAGTCAGTAAAGAGGGAAATGTGTCTGCCCAGGTCACAAGTTTAGCTGGGAGGTGTGGGTTTTTTTGGGAAGTTTAAGTTGATGGTAGTGAGTTTCTGTTGCACTGTGAACTCAGAAAATCTTTTAGCACTCTGGTGTTCGAGAGTGGTGTTGGCTGTGTTAGTATTTATTCCATCTTCCCGCTGTCTGGGGAAGCTGAGCAGAGCTGTAAGTTAACACCAGCAGCTGTCTTTTTGTCTGTATGTTTCTGTCTATCTGTCTGGGGGATGAGTCACTGGAAGTGAAATACTCTCTGTGCCAGACACTCTAGATCTTTAGGTAGATGATGGAGATGCATTCTTATCCTCAAGGAGCTTGCAGCTTAGTAAGAATTTCCAAAACAACAAACTCAATGAGGGGTAGTCTGAAGGGGTAAGAAGATCAAGAACTCTGAGTCATTCAAGCAGGGTTGAAATCCTTACTTTACCCCCAACTAACTGTGTGGCCTTGATCAAATAATGACATCTTTCTGAGTCTTCGTTTCTTCACTCATTAAATAGGTTATATGACTAATATAAACAACCACCTTAAAACATAATCACTACTATTATTATCATTTTCATTGCATTTATTGTTGTTATTACTAGGATATAGTAACTTCCTGTTCTATCACTGGCTGGGTGATTTTGGTCAAATTACTTCATCTATTAAACACAAGCATTCTAATTGCCTTAATGGTGCAACAGAAGAGCTGAGTGTAGGCTCTCATCACTCTCCACATCTTGATTTATTGTTTATTCATTATACATGCCATATCATCAACCGATTTAAATATTTACATATGAAATATCTTTTTCATCTTGTGAGTGTCCAAGCTCCAGAAGCAGCTATTTGGATTCTTGTGTGAATTGCTGGTGTCTTTTTGAACACAGTATAGGGCCTTGAACACAGTAGGTTCTCATGAACTATTTGTTTCATACCCAGATGAATGAGTAAATGAATGAATGCTGAAGCCTTTGCTAACTGATTAGCTAGCAGTAGACCCTGCACTGTGCATAGTGTCATTATCATGGTTAGATTGTGATGTGTGCCTGAGAGGAAGCAACACCGAGAGATCTCTCTCAGCTCTGTCAGTGTGCGACCCTGGTTCTTAGCACCAGCATGTCAAACGTGCTCTAGTTGAGCGAAACAACTGGGCTCTTGTCAATAGTAAGGTCACATGAGATTTATTACAAAAGTAATTGTCTCAGAATCTTGATCAATTCTCAGGAATAAAGGAAACAGCTGCAGAAAGGGAAGGGAGGCTGGGAAAAGCAAAGAGACAGCATCTTTTGTCACATGAGGCCATAGGCTACAAGTCTATTACCAAGATTAAGGAATGCAAAACCAGCTGCATAGGTCAAAAGACACCCGAATGCTCCCAACTTGCTGTGTATGGCAAAATGAGAAACTGTCCTTTATAGAATTCGTTGTTTCGGAACTGTTTCCTCATGTTCCCTCCCAATGAAGGGCTAGAGGAAATTATTTTAAAAATAATAAGATTAATTTATCATAAGACACTGGGTTGTATAGCAAGAACTTCTTAGAAGCTGGACTGTGGTTGAGCAGACCTGATTTGAATGACATCTTTGTCCCTTGCTGGGTGTGTAAGCTTGGACAAGTGATTCATACTTCTGCAAGCCTTTGTACAGAAGATGAACAAATGTCATTGAGAGAATTCAGTGAGATAACCTCCGTTCAATTTCTAGCACATTCTAGGTACTCCATTGAGGGTGGCTATAATTGCTATTCTTTTTGGACCTTTTTATTGTTAATAATTAGATACATTGTATAACCAAGTCTTGTGATGGGGTAGCTTTTGTTGTTAGCAGTTAACACTATGGATTATTTGACTCAATTCCTACAAAACCTGTAAGAAGAAGTCACTGTAGCTATGACCATTTTCACATCTGGAGGTCTAGAGGGATTTCTAGCTGCATGGCTAGCCAATATTCAAGTCATAATTCGGACCAAGCTTGACAGTCCAGGATTTTGGTAATTAGCAAGTTGTATAATATCTCTCATAAGAGCAGCAGCAGCTTAGCTGGACGAAATAACATCCAGAACTTCTGCTGTCTTGCATAATACTCTGCTGGCAATCTGAGGTTATTGCATTTTAAAAACTGCACTGGCTTTCTGTTTACAAGGCATTGAGAGAACTCTAAGGCTAGGAGAGGCAGTGTAAGGTCAGCTTATTTTCTGCTTGTCTTCTAGATCAGTCCAGAAAATATTGCTTCACCCCTTGCTTCAGCATATCAAAAAATTTTATGAAAGGTGTTTCTTTCTTCTTTCTTAGCCTATCCCTGGCAAATACTCCCTTTACTTGACATCA
>PVHP010012712.1:0-42511 GCA_004024765.1 Zapus hudsonius
AGACCCCTAAAACAATTGACATCCAACCAGAAGATTGTGTACCTATATCTCAGCTATCAGGATCTCTCTTAGGCTAAATTATTTATTCATTTTATTCTCTCCCATCTCCCAACCCTGAAATGAGTGCAACTAGGATAATAATAATAAATCTGTATGATTTTTTGAGGTAGGTTCTTGCTATAGCCCAGGTAGATGTGGAATTCACTATGTAGTCTCAGGGTGCATGCCCCACCATGCCTGGCCAATTTGTAAAATTCTAAATGCATTGCAGCCTATGTAAGTGGGGGAGACAGGCCAGACATAACCAGAGACTTAGACACTATGAGTTAGTCAACTCATGAACCTGACTCTGATGACTTAGCTCCTGTGATGTTGTCTTGTGAAACCATGAGCCCAGCATCACCATGTCATTTACAATTGTGAGAAATACCAAGTAAATGCTAAGACTAAATAAAACACTTTGGGGAAGGCTTAAGGGAGGAGAGAAATATGTGCATGGCTGACCTTTCATTTGTAGGTTGACAGTTGTTCCTGTTGAAGTCTACAATCTTTCCCTGCATCTTTGATGTTCATCCACCCACCTCACACAGACTTGCCATCCTGTGGCTGTGCCACAAGCTGCAAATTTCTCTGTTCTGATGCCCATCCCATGAAGGTTGAGGGAGCAACTTATTAATATTATTACTTATTTTCCCTTCTCTATAGAATGAGGGTGATAAAACCTTAGCTTCATTAAAACTTGGTTGGCATAGAAAAAAGTCATGTAATATCTGGAAATGTCTAGAATATAACAGATTCTTATTTCAGTTTAATGACTACTGTGAAGATACCTGATCAACAAATTTTTAGATTTATTTTTATTTTTAACTATTTTAAGTGTTTTATTTTATATATTTATTTGCAAGGAGAAAGAGAGAAACAGAGAGAAATAGGGAGAGAGAGAGAAAGAGAAATAGGGAGAGAGAGACAGAGAGAAATAGGGAGAGAGAAAAAGAGAGAGAGACAGAGAGAGAGAAAAGGAGAGAGGTACACCAGGGCCTCTTACCACTGCAAATGAACTCCAGATGCATGTACCACTTTGTGCATCTGGCTTTACATTGGTACTGGGGAATTGAACCATAGTTATCAGGTTTTTCAAGCCACTTCTCCAACCCAACTAATTTTTAAAACTAATTCTTGTAAAAATTTTTATGTTTTTAATTGTATAAATTTTTATAATAATTAGTTTTAAAAATGTTATATTTATATAAATTTTATCATAATTTTATTATAGTAATTATATATTTTATATACTTATATTTTACTAACTTCATATAAAAACAGTTAAATACTGTAATCATCTCTAGAGTATATATCACTCATATTCAACAATGCACTTGAGTTTTTAATAGTAATTTGGATCTTACAGGTAAATAGCAATTTTACATGAGGAATAGCAGACACCACGGGTCGAATCTTTGCTGTTTCAACACAGCACTCTCACTGTGAAGCAGTAATACTGGCTCTCCAACTTTGCAGCTTGCTTTGCCTATTTAGTCTCAATTACTCATCACCCCAGACGACAACAACACTGACCTCTTTCAGTGCTAACAGTATGATGAAAAGACCTGGTTAGCAGGCGGCAGCAGGTACTAGAATTCTGGCTTAAAGAAAGATGATTTGAGAGGAGAAGAAAAATCTGAAGGAAATTCAAGGGCTGGTTACCTTGGGATGTGAAAGGATCTTCCTTTCAAGTGACTCTAAGGAGTCATGATGCCTCCTGGGTCATTTTGCATTTGGGAAGCAGTATATCTAATTTTGGGGACTCTGCTTTGTTGAATTGACTGAAGGAAACCAGTGAGCTCCCAGATTCAAGTGGGGCCAAGTGTAAGAAAAGCCACAGTGTCTCATGAGCCAGTAGATACAGCTATGTAGCAAGTGTTTGTGATAGTTTGGGATACCCTAAGAACCTTCTAGAAGACTATTACAGAACCCCCCCACCAAATATGAGAAATATCAAAGTAAGCTTGTGATATTTGGAATTAAGAAATATTAGTGTTGAAAAAATGGCTGTTGGATTACTACTGGCCTGTGAGACATTGAATGTTCCATCATGTGACTCCAGCCTCCACCAATGACCTGGATGCTTTCTGCCCCATGAGGCCTTACTGTCAGGTCTGTTTAGCAAGCTCTCCATCAGTAAGTAAAAATGGCCTGCATACGATCAGCTCTCAGAAGGGGCTGTGGACATTACTCCTGCTGCAATCCCACCTCACCATCACCCTGCTTGTGGCCTCATGATGGATTTTCTGTAACTAGCTAGAGAAGAAACAATGTTCAAATATAGTTTGCACGTTGCTTTGGCAGACAACATGACATTGCATAAGTTGCCCATGGTAGCATTTTAAACCCACAGGAGGGTGGGCTTTGGGATTATGAGGAAGAAAAATTCCTATAGGCATACAGTGGAGTAATAGAACCATTTTTTTTTCCATTTTGTCTGGAAGGAAAGATGGTTCGAATCATGGAGCTGAACAAATTCATGACAGAAGCTCATAGCTTGGTTGATAGCCAGGAATTTTGGAAAAATCATGACCTTATAATTGGTGTTAAGTTTGAGACAACCTTGGATTGTCCTCTAAAATCAAGTCCAGGCTGTGGAATTGTTTATATTCCATATGAATCTGAAGGTACACCCTTCCACTTCAGTTGAGATTTTTAATAATAATGGTGGTAGAGATGAAAATAATGCATAGACTTCAAAACATAGATTCCCTTTACCCTGCCTGACCTGGCTGATGCCCTGTCCACTGGTCAATCTGCACTCTACTTGGTAGTATTCTAGTAGGTACCCTAGTGACATCAATGAGATTAGGCCCTTTCTGTGACAGAAGAGGCTTAATATTTTTCAGCCTTGATAGAATAATCCCATTCTGAACTATTTTTGGTGCTCACTGTTGTCATATTTCCCAAAACATGGCAATCCTTAGCCTTTCTGAATGCCTTAAATACCAGAACCAGTAACTTATTTTGTGGCATTAAAAAAAAAAACAGTGGTTGGATTTACAGGGGGCACACTAGTTAGACCATTTACTTCATCATCTACAGACAAATGCCTTTATAAAATGCTTCCAGGGGCTTAAACACTGGCTGGTGTGGATCATGGCAGAAGTATTATAATCCTGGAGTTGTGGCTTCCCCACTCAACAGCCAGCTTCTTCATATCATTTCCTGACTCTACCTGGACAGCATCTCCCTTGCTTTATGAGCCCTGGGATATGGTTTTGGGTGACAAGCCACGAATGTCAGCTGAAACTAAGTCATTTAATGTCTGGTAACAATTTCTGTGCTGTTCCTATTAGCTATAAAGGATTCTGCTTTCTCCTACTGTCCCCTGACTGACAGACAGTGAAGTCTTTTTTTAAGATTCTAAAATTATCTAGACAACTGTTTATTTTAGAGACAGGTAAAGGGAATTTGAAGTATGCCTTTTAACATGTAGAATTTTGAGACAATTTCAACAGCTTCTAATATACCTCTAAAATGTCTTATTACTGTCTTCATATGCTGATAATTCTAGAAAATAAACAAAAAGAATAAACTATAAAATATTTGCTGATTATGTAAGCATGTAGACAACTCATTGAACAAGTGAATTTAGAGTAACAATTTGTTCTCAAACATGTTCATAAAATGGTTGGAGATCAGTGTGGTATTTGTGATTCATAAAAATGTGCTCCAGAAGTATAAAGAAGCCTTGATGTCATGTGAAGATCATATGTCTTCATTGTTTTTCCTAATCAATGACTGAAATGCTTTCCTGAAACAGAGTCCTCCCACTGCAGCCAAGCAGCAGTGTAAGGTAGTTTAAGCAGTAGTAGAAGCTGTCTGCAGAACAGTCTCTAAATGAAAGCTTTTCTTGGGTGGTGGGTGGGAGTGTTCAGAAAGCAAAGTCACTGGTTCCTGGATCTCACATTGTGCACTTGCTCACCTCCTTTCTCCATCAATTTCATTAGGTGTTAGGTGTTTATAGTGCCTCCTTGCAAACACCTTCAGTGCTGACTTAAAACTCCTATGTGAACATGCCTAAGCTCTTTTCTATAACAGTGATTCTCAAACTGGGGACCCACTCAACATTTCCAACAAGATCTGCATTTCTGCCCAGATCCCAAGTGATGTTATCATTTCTTGTCTGCAGACTGTTATATTTTAGTGAGACTGCTCTGTGAGCATATATGTAGAGGCTATGTAGAGGCCAGAGGAGGGCTTTGTGTCATCTCCTCTATAACATTTCCTTTTTTTTTCGAGGAGTATCTCACTGAACCAGGAGCTCGTGCCCTATGTTAGTCAAACTGGCTGACCAGCAAGCCACAGCAGTCCTCCCCACCTGAGGGCAGGAGTTACAGGTGTCTATGTTGTCACAATTGTTGTTTTACATGGGTACTGGGGATTGACCTCAGGTCCTCATGCTGTGTGGCTGGGCTCTGACCCACTGAACCATCTCCCCAGCTCCCCCCCCCATTGCTTTTGAATCAGGATTTTGTAAACTGAAGTTTAAGATCTCAATCAATTAGTTTTCTTTTAAAGAGAGCTTCAATAATTGGATTAAGTTCTTCTTTTAATTGAGAGGAAACTATGGATTTGCCATTTAACCCAGTCCCAATGCTAACTCAAAGTGAATATTTACAGATCAAGATAAATATTTATGGAAGGATTAAAAATGCAAAAAAGTTAAGGCCATGATTAAAAACACACAATTGAACTGGGGGGGGATGTAATTCTAAGGCCTTTATGTCACAAAACAGCTTCCTTCAATGAGGAATCAGAGTTAGCAAGATCTGGATTTAAGTCCCAGCTCTTTCTCTTTGTTGTTTTCAGTGTGAACTTGCTATCTAAAAGCCCGTTCTCCTCACCCTCCTAGACCTTGAACATGCTAGGTGAGCTCTGCCTCTGAGCTGTATATAACCTCAACTGCAATGTCTCAGACATAGGTCAAGAGCTTGATAAAACCCTTGCACCTAGCAAGCTTTCTCATTCTTCCTGTTTCTTTAGTCATTAACTTCAACAAGCAAGAGTCTAGCTTGATTACAGTTCCTACTAGTGTAGTAATTTGACAAAAAAAAAATCTGCTGATTATATACTGAGGTGTCTTTGTGAAAAGTTGTCTGACAACACAGTTATCCTATCATTATATCAACTAAGGAAAGAATAATTGCATACTAAATGTATTTAGCTTAAAAATTGATCAGTTTATTTTTAGATGCTTCTAATTGGAAAATCTCACTTAAAATTTGGTTTAGATTGCTTTAGTATTACTATACTTCCTTTGCCATTATTAAGACTATGTAATGGAAATACAATGTTCATTTTGTCTTGCTATTTAGCTGTGTAGTTGCCCCAAAGCCTTGTAATAAATTTTATAAGCATAGAGATTGATACACACTACATCAAATGCTCCATATTAATCCAGCATGTTAGACACTTTCATTTCAACCTCAGATCTTTTTTTTACATCCAAATTGAGGAGGCATTTGTGCAGTTGTTCACATCTGTAGAATCTCAAACACTGTATTTATGTAAAATTACACTTCAGTATAATTGCCTATGTAATTAACATTCAGGGAGAAATTCTTTATTCCAGAGCACATTTTACAATTCAATTTCAATCTGTGACAAAGAGGCTTTTAAATGTTAATCTTATGAAAGAAAATGGAGCAGATAGTAAAGGCTGTGGATTAATACAAGAGGCAGCTATTTACAGCACAACATTTTTCTCCCTAGAAATTACCTATTTTCACCAAAGAGTTGAGACATGTTTCAAATCTCACTGGGAAGTGTGGGATTTAGATGGTTTCACATCAGGTGATCAAATAAAGGACCAAAATGGTACTAATATGCTTATGGTTGTTGCTTTCAAAAAGAATAAATGCACATTGTTGTGGAGTTAAAAATTATCCAAAATATAAGAAGTCTATTTCTTAAGTTTCAATTCTGTGGAAAGTTTTCATTTTATAGAACAAATTATTTCACAGCTTGTAAATAGGTTTCCTTCTTCTAACATCATTTGGCTAGTGTTTCCGTATCACATAGTACAATCTTGTGAGAAACATGAGAACTATTTGTACCACATTCCAATTATTGTGGCAATTTATGAATATATTAGGGAGATGAGAGGAGCCAGAAATCTTGCCACTCATTCATTGTATGTTTCTTTTATGATTACAGAATATCATGTTAAATAGATTGAAGAACTTGATCAACACTCCACAAAACATAAAAATTTATGAGAAAGCTCTTTTATAATCACATATGTGATAGAAACTTAAAATTTTCTTTATAACTCTTCTGAGATATGTTATCAGTTTATTTTAAAAATGTATAAAAATCCATCCAGAAAGTTTTGAGTAGAAATATATGCTTATTTAATCATACTATAAAAGTACAGTGTCATTGTCCCTCCTTAGTCCAAGGTCTCTCATAGGTAGCATTTCTTCTTACTGGGCTGTGGTTTCACTTTTCACACTTCCTCAATTGCCCATGGAGCAGTCAAATATAACCTTTAAAACCTACATTTATTCTACTCATGCCATTAAATCCTTCACCTCATCCTTTCAGTCAGTGTGAACAAACTCCTCATCCTCCTGTCCAAGGCCAGCCCTTGTCTCGTGGTTAGGTGCTATCCCCTCTAACTGCCTACTGGACACCGGGCTCTAATAATGCTCACACTCTAAGCTTGATTACCTTCCCCTCCTTTAGATCATGCTTATGATCTATGCTCCAAAGCTGCCTCCTGAGAATGCCACCTCACAGGAAATTCATATGCACAGTAATTTATAAAAGTACCATTCAATTCTATTATCTTTGAACTGGCTTAAATCAGGACAAATTTCAACTAATACACATACATATAATTTATTATTTATTTGGAGAAAGAGAGAGAGCGAGAGAGAGAAAGAGAATTAGAGTGAATCTGGGCACACCAGGGTCTCTTGCCACTGCCAATAAACTCCAGGTATATGCACCACTCAGTGCATCTGGCTTTGCTTGGGTACTGGGGAAATCCAACCTTGGCAGTCAGCCTTTGCAAGCAAGTGGCTTTACTATGGAGCAATCTTTCCAGCCCATTGACTACTATTTTTACCATGTGCGTGTGCATGCGCGCGCGCACACACACACGTGCAGGTGGAGGCTAGAGGACAACCTTGCGTGTCATCCTCAGGAACTCCACCCACCTCTTTGCGAGACAGGACATGTGATTTCATTTGACCATTACCATGAAAAGCACAAAAGTGCTTAAAAATAGATTTCGCACACACCAGAGGTCAAGCTGCTCTCCTCTCAGCTTCTAATCTTTCATGCTTCTAAATTTATTTTGAAATCAAACCAGGGAGAGAGAGGTGAGTATCAATAACTAGGAGGAGAGATCTCAGATAGATGGATGGATTGGAAAAATATGTGGATGGCAGCTATGCCGCTATAGCAAGCTATGGCAGTGTGTAAAAGGGCCAACAAAAGGAACATGGGGTGGGATGGATATTTGATATATATATTTCAGGCTAAACTGTGAAGACTGTGGAGGCTGAGTTATACTTACAGCCATAGATGTCTACAAATGACAAGGAGCAGTGATGGCAGTTTAAACAAATGGCCTCTTGGGAAGATGAAGACATAACCAAATAACATGCCATTCTGGAAACTGAGATAAGCTCTTAGGAGCCAGGTAATTTGATTAAATTACTTTATTATTCACTCAGTGAACCAGGGGCTTGTGATTTAATTCTTGGATTATATGAAGCTTCTCCTGGCTTCGTATGCTGGTGCATTTTGATTAGGGACCTGAAACAATTTCGTTTCAGATTCTAGTGTGAATTTAAATTCTAACAGACTAACTTGTTTGAAGTTGTTTCTGCTGTGTGCTAACTTTGGTCTGTTGTCCTGGAACTAAACTAGAGCTTGTTGTAATCCCATTAGTGGTTATGTGTACATGTCTAGATGTTTTTGATGGGAATTATGTATGTCTCTTAGCAGAAGAGAGGGTATATCTGAGGTCCAAGATAGTTGTTGCAGTCAGCTTTCTAGTTGATGCACAGAAAGAATATAAATAAAAACGGCTTGTGGAGGAATGGTTTTATTTGGCTTATGGACTTGAGGGGAGACTCCATGCTGGCAGGGAAAATGATGGCATGAGCAGAGGGGTGGACATCACCTCCACTACAGCACTGTAAACAATGGCAAGAAGGTGTGCCAAACACTGGCAAGGGGAAGCTGGCTTATAACCCCATAAGCCCGCCCCCAACAACACAGCTTCATGGAGGTTGTAAAACTCAAACTGCCATCAACTGAGGATCATCTATCAGAGCACATTCATTTGCTTGTGGGGAAGACCTGGATCAAACCATGACAGTCTGCCCTTGGCCCCCACAAGCTAATAATCATACAAGATGCAAATGTAATGTGTTCAGCTCAACTCCTAAGTCCCCACAGTTTTCAACTGAGCCATAATACCGAAATAAACCCATTATGGCACAGAACATTTACACTGCAAAACATGAGGCATGGCAAAAATAGATTGAACCAATATAAGATTTAAAACAAGCAGGAAAACATCAATCTCTAACTACAAGTTCAATGATCCTGCATTTGAACAAGTCTCTTGGAGATTCAATTCTGCCCCTCCAGCTCAGCTACTCACAGTCCAGGAAAACTTCATCCAGTGCTGGCAGCTTGCCTTGGCAGCCATCCCTAGTCCTGGCATCTTATTGGGTCTTCATTGCAACTCACAGTTCATCCTCATGGCTCCATCGGGTTCCATGCAGGCAACCTAGCACACCTGCTTCACATTGCTGATGGTCATTTTTCAAAACCAAACTGTGGTGCAAATCCAATGATCCTCTCTTCCTGCATTTGTTTTATACTCCACAGAACCAGGTGGCTACCATTTTGCTAATCCAGGGGAGAACAAAGCATTCAGGCCCCTTACTTCAGAGTCCACATTCTTCTTGTTGTTCCAATGCAGACCAGCTGGCCCAATCTCAATGGCTGTAATCTCTCAAACAATTGCAGGTGAACGGGCAGCAGTTTCGGCCCAAAGATCTTTCTTTCTGTGCCATCTCCTTCTGCTCACACCAATCCATCTTTACATAAAGCAACCCTGCATAGGTTCTCAGGACACAGGCAGGCAGAACACAGTAAGCCTCTCACACAAACTGCTTCTGGCACAGTCCTGACTAAGTTCTTTCTCACCCCCGTAAGCCAAACCTCACAGTCCATACTTCTTCATTCAGGTCTTTCAACTCTGACCAGAATGGTCCGCTAAGCTGTACTCACAGCATTACGAGGTGTCTCTTAGGTCTAGATTTCAAATCCTTCCATATTCCTCCTGCAGATCACTTCCAAAAGGCCAAGCCATAAAAGATCTGGGTTTTAGCAGCAACAGATGACCCCACTCTTGGTACAAAAACTGTGTAGTCAGCTTTCTAGTTGCTGCACAGAACGAACCCAAACAAAAGTGGCTTGTGGAGGAATGGGTTTATTAGGCTTACGGACTCAAGGGGAGACTCCATCCTGGCAGGGAAAATGATTGCATGAGCAGAAGGGTGGACATCACCTCTGCCACAGCACAGCAAACAGCTGCAGGAAGGTGTGCCAAGCACTGGCAAGGGGAAGATGGCTAATAACCCCAAAAGCCCGCCCCCAACAACACACCTCTAGTGAGGTTCTGATTCTCAAACTCCCATCAGCTGAGGATTAATCAATGAGAACATATTCATTTGTTTGTGGGGGACACCTGGATCAAACCATGACAGTAGTCCCTAAATGAGTAACAGAGTGACCTGAGAATTCTTTTGACTTTTAGCATGTCAATGGATTGAATTTATTTCCTATTGAATGTGTTCCTTGAATGGAATAGGAGCATTGTCAATCCCAACACATAGCTGATGCCTATTACAATCAAAATCTAAACAGTCTTTTATAGTAAGGATTGCTTGTATTTTAACAAAAGAAGAGTTGATAAGGCAAGAAGTCTTCATTATGATTGAAATTCTCGAGTTTTAAAGGAACTTTGGCTCTATCATAGGATGGCTCCAAGGATTAGAATTAACTATTGCCTTTAATACAAGGGTTCTATTTTGAGTTACATTTCCTACAAAAATGTCATTTGTTAATGTGGTTCATATCTTTTATTATGAAGTGGGGGATATTAGCTTACTGAGTACCATAAAAAATGCAATTAGCAAGTTTGTTTTTGAGATGAGATGTGTAAAGGCAGGACATCAGGTTGTGTGGAAACTCAGGACAACAGAAATGAAGCAGTAGTGCTATTTGGCAGCCTCGCTCAATCTCAATATATTGATTAATTCAACCATTTGTATGGTTTGTCTTGCTTCTGGGGGTGGGTTGTCTTAAAAAGACAGAAAAAATTCATATACTACAGATCGAGGCTAATTAAACAGTGTGCATAGGAAGAGTGTGGATATCAGGGAGGTGCTTGTGAGTCACTGGGCTCAGGGTGTTTGGAGTAGTTAGAAGGATTCCTCGTGGAGGCAGACATGATCTAGCTAAGGGTGTTGAGTAAAGAGTGCCACGTGCCACTGTGTCCTTAGGTGTTCCCGGAGATCCCCTCCATCCCCCAGATGATCAGAGAGGAAGCAGGGAAGAATGGGAGGAAGTAGAGATGGAGCAATAAGCAGGACCCGTGTCATGAAGGCTTCGTAAACCAGTTCAAGGATTTTCATCTGCCACATGTACCAATGAGGGTGTTTTTAGGAAAGTTTTAAGAGAGAAGAATCGAAAGAGTGATATGAAAGTAGATTAAGAAGCATCGATATTTTAGCTATGATTTTGAAATGGTTTCCTTTGATGTAGCATCTAAATTTGTAGCTAATCCCATGAACTACTTGCAAGAGAGGAGGGACCAAGGGCACAGGACATGTTTGAGGATTCAGATGGTTTCCAAGCCCTTTCAGAGAAGTTGCAGATGGGTAAAAGCAGGGCTCACCTCAAATGTTTGTAGAAGAAAGGTCAGTAATGAATTTAATGATGGAGTTAAAGTATGTTGGAGAGGGAGGAAAGCATTGTAGGAGAGGAATGAAAGACTTGGAAGTCTGGGAGAGGAGTGGAGCATGCTGGGAGGAGATTCCAGAAAGAGAAGGCAATGGAGCATGCTGGGAGGGCAGTGGTCCAGAAAGGGAAGGCAATAGAGCATGCTTTATGGGAAGCAACAACCCCTCTGCCCTGTTGATGTTTACCTTGCAGTGCTGCCCTCGTGCTACCTTATGTTTCTTCAAGCACTGAAAATTAATGACAATCTCCTCTGGTCTTTGTCTTTGCCATATGTCAATGCTATCATTTATAACATTGGAATCATAAAACTGTGCACACTATTAGATTTCCACTAAAAACCATCAGTTCATAAAGTTTCCATTTTAATAACTCCAGAATGCTGTCTTATCAATTTTGAAAGAGAATATAAAATGCCAAGTGAACCAGGTATTGGCACTGGCCTCAACTGAGCTGTGTCTTTCTGTAAACAACCTACCTGGGAAGTCAGTGACTTCCGATGGCTGCTTGGTGAGATGCTTGAAATCAGGGTCTGATTTAAATTTGCATCTGCCTTCATGGTAGGCTTAGGGTTTTGGTATATTCTTATTGGTCCTTTGCTGGTAAGATGGCTGTCCTCTTTCATTTGGGATATTCCTGTTCTTCTGGTGTCTTGATTCTCATCAATGGAGTCCAGAGACAAAGAGACCATGATATTTATTCTGTAGATTTTTTTCAGGGAAATTCTACAACACAGAGAAGTTAAGAAACTCTCGGGCACACTTGTGTGCATGTGTGTTCATGTGTGTGCATGTGTAGTGCAAGTGTATGTGTGCCACAGCATGCGTGTGGAGGTCAGAGGGCAACCGTGGATATTAGTCCTCACATTCTAGCTTATTTGAGATAGGATCTCTTGTTCTCCACTGTGCAGGCTAGAATTCTTGTTCCTCTCTCTACCTCCTGTCTTGCCATGGGAGCACTGGGGTAGTCCTGAAAGAATTTCTTAGGATGACGAGATGGCTCAGTGGATAAAGTGCTTGCCATGCGTGATTTCAGATCTCCAGAACCCACTTAAAGCTGGAAGCACAAGTATCTTTATTCCATTGTGAGTGTAGTGAGGAAAGAGAAGAATCAGCTGGTAGCTTGTGGGCCAGCTAGCCTGGTGAACACAGGAGTGGACAAGGAGAGATCCTGCCTCAAAAAAGGTGGAGGGTGTCATGGTTTGATCCAGGTGTCCCCCACAAACAAATGAATGTGTTCTGATAGATAGATCCTCAGCTGATGACAGTTTAGATTTTACAAACTTGATGGAGCTGTGTTGTTGGGGGAGGACTTTTGGGGGTTATAAGCCAGCTCCCCCTTGCCAGCATTTGGCACACCTTCCTGCCACTGTTTCCAGTGCTGTGGCAGAGGTGATGTCCACCCGTCTGCTCGTGCCATCATCTTCCTTGCCAGGATGGAGTCTCCCCTTGAGTCCATAAGCCAAATAAACCCATTCCTCCACAAGCTGCTTTTGCTTGGGTTCCTTCTGCGCAGCAACTAGAAAGGTGACTACAACAGAGGGTGAGGATGGAATCCCACAGTTGCTCTGATTTCCACACAGTACCACGGCATGTGCATGCCTGCACATATACACCTGAGCACACATACATCTGAGCACACATGCACATACATCCTACACACATTCACACCAAAAAATAAAAACCACAGACTTTTTGTAATTCACTCGGGGCTCAAGAAGAAAAACACAAACATTTGCTTTCTCCCTGTGCTGGTAATGAACTCTTGCTAGTTTGCCTTAAAAGAGGAGATACAGGCACTTGACAGCTAGGGTTTGTGAGAATATCTCAGTCGCAACTCTCCACATTAAACAGGCCAGGCACATTCTTTTCTCCTTGGAGAAATCTTGTTTGACAACTGAGTATTTATTTCACTTGAATTTTTTCCCCTGAATTTAGCAATGCATTTGAAGAAAGTTAAAATATAGTCAGATTAGTTATTTACTTATTCTACATTTTGTTGTGGGAGGATTTCAGGCTATCAGTCTGTCATATTTTTGGAACCATAAGCTCTTGAATTCATTCATTATTCTGCTCAAATTTATGTAGTAAATTAAACACAGTATCGATGGATATTATGGTATAAATGTAAAATGTCTCCTCCGTGGGTCCTATGTTTGAACTAGCTGTTTGGGAAGGTTGTGGAACCTTTAAAAGGTGGAGTTTGAGGAGTAAGTCATCTGATGCATGGGTCACTGGGGGCCGACCTTGAGGACTTAACAGCCTGGCCCCACTTCCTGTTTGTGCTCTGCTTCCTGACTGTGCTGAAATGTGACAAGCCAGCCCGTCCTGCCTTCTCCAACATGAAATTTCCTCTCCAAACTGTAAACCAAAAATAACGCCCTTTCTTTTCCTTTTAATCCATTGCTTCTGGTCAGGTATTTGTTTATAGCAATGAGAATGTGTGGAATTGGATTCAGTAGTCATGTTCCAATTTCCCCACTACCTGGCTACCCTTTGGTGCTTTCCTCCTCAGTGCTCCTCGGTTAGGACCTCACCTTTTGGCTTCTAGGAAATCTGTCACTCTGGATAATTCAACTTGAGCCTCTTAATTCCTTGGCATCTTCTGCCCGTTCCTCAATTGTGGTGCTTCCTTGGATTTTTCTATAATTTTTCTCTTTGCTGTGTGCATCCTCCTTGGATGAACCATCATCTCATCACATTTTGGTTGCTGTCTCCCAACCTCTGACGTTAGTCAACTTTCCTGAGCTTAAGCTTCTTTTAATTGATTATTTATCATTTTCATTTGACCTCCCATAGGCATCTCAAACATGTCCATATCTAAATTCATTATTTTGCTCTCAATTCCTCCTCATGTTCTTAAAAAAAAAAACTTCATTCTCAATGTTATTATCACATTAGACAGGATTAAGGTTTGGTCTTTCATGTTGGTAGCTGTCTTGGAATAAAAGACCTTGACAACACGAAAACGTATCCTTGTACATGTCAGAATTACAAACTAAATAATGAGCTTCTTATGTTCTTATTTTCCTTCTCAACTAGCATTTTCAATGCTTGCTTTTCTTGAGTTGCTTTGTTCTATGTCAGATCATGAAAAACAGCTGCTGAAAATTTAAAGGCAAAAAGGTCAGGATTGCGTGAATTCACAATCCTCATTTCTTTTGGTCCTTTGGAGGAGGGGTGCTATATATGCTATGGTGTACAGTGAAGAAATAAAATAATGTTCTCTCCCGGGGGAATGGCTGTGAATTGTAATGTGTAATGGAAGCAATGGAGAGGACATCAGTGTCTTTTAAAGGGACTTGTTTAGAAATGGTGTGACCTGAAGCCTTGTGACTATATTTCCACCATTCATGCTTATTCTTCTAGCAATCCTGGGGCTTCCAACTCCGCTGGGTCTGTACATGTTTTTACATAACTTTTTGTTATCCATATTTTACTCCCTATTCACAACTCAGATTAGATACTGCCACTGCCCTGAGGTTGTCATTCCCTGAATTAGAATTAATTAACCCTTTCTGTTACCAAAGGATGATTCCTTATTCAAGAATTCTTTTCTATTTTGGTAAAAATAGCACATATCATAAATTTATACTTTTAAAATTTGTAAAGGGTACATTCCAGTGCTAACCATTTGAACATGATGTAAGATAGCTCTTACCTCTTCCTTTTTTCGTGCTTGAAACTCTATATCCACTAAACAACACTATTTCCTTAACTTCTCCGCTCTTGGACACTATTATTCTACCTACTTTTAGCTACCCTGTGTAAGTGAAATCACACACTGTTTGTGTGGGTGGCTTATTTCACTTAGAATACTGTCCTCAAGGTTTATATGCATTGTAGCATGACAGGATTTCCTTCTTTTCAAAATACTGAATATTCCATTAAATTGTAGATGCTAGAATTTGTCTTTAGCCATTCATTCATGGTTGCTTCCACATCTTAACTATTTTAAATAATACCACACTCTGTATAAATATCTCTTCAAGTATTTGTTTTCTTTTTTTAATATCTTTATTATCAATAATTAGATACATTGTGTGAGCAAATCCCATGACTTGGTGGAATTGGGTAGTCCATGGCTCTCACTGTCTTCTGAAAAATACAGACAAAATCTCCATCAGAGAGTGAGACAAGTATATGCTAAATGAGACAAACATTTCTAATTTGGCAAGATTCTAATGTGTGTAACCTCTCTGATAGTGGGAATTTCCCCTTGGAGCCCGAGTTCTTGGTCTCCATAAGATTTTGCCATGGATCCCAGTTCCAATTAAGGGTTCCTTGTCACTGAATGGATCTCTTAGCCAATCTGAAAGCTGTTGATTATCCTCCTAGGTTTAGCGCCACTATTGCACAGATGAACACTTCTTGACTTGCTAATCTCTACCATAAAGCAGAGTGTCCAGTATTCTCATGACATCAGTCTGTTTTGTATATCAGTGGTCTCTGCTTTCTCCAAATATCATGGACCTATTTCCCCAGGTAGCTCATGTAACACCTTCCAGCATTACACATGCTAACATCTGGGAGCTGGTTACCATTCTGGATCTAGCTGGGTATCTCAGTGTTGTGTGATAACACTCTGTGGTTGCTTCAGCAATAGGAGCTTACCTTTGGCCTGGGGCAGTTATTCAAGAACTTTGATAAAAGCCCATCTTATTTTAGGGACATTTTGGCTCTACAACTCAGTGTGGGAAGGAGCCAATGACTGGGACCGGGAGTTGTAGGCCTGAGCGATTTTTCTTGGGGTTAGGTTTCCTCTCATTCTTTTTATGGCCCCTCTTACCAGGTGATGCCCCAGCTTCCTCAGAAGCTTACTGTATGAAAGGAAGGATTTCATGGGATCGATTCATTATTGGTTTAGCTTGTGTAAGTCTCACCACCCCCCTATTGCTCCCCCTCCCCATTCCTTCCATCTCCTTTTACAGTCTCTCAATTCACCTGTCAGGTTTGCTTAGAATTTAAGCTTAACTTAGTTAGGAACCACATATGAGGGAGACTATGTGGTGTTTGTTCTCTCTGTTCTTGTTTGAGTTTGGTAAATATGATCTGCTCCAAGTCTGTCCACTTTTCTTTAAATTTCATTATGTCATTTTTCCTTTCAGCTCAGCAGAACCATAGTGTAACTATACCACAACTTTGATATCCAATCATCCAGTAATGGGCATTTATGTCGATTCCAATTCTTAGCTATTATGAATTGAGCTGCTATATATTTTTTGATGTATATGCAGAAGAGGGATTATTGGTAAGTCATAAGGTAATGTGGCTTTTAATTTTTGGAGCAAATTTCATGCTGTGTTCTATCGTGTCTGTGCCATTTGTAATTTTGCCAACATTGTACATGGTTTCCATTTTTTTCTACATCCTCTCCAGCACTTATGATTTTCTCTTTATTGGCAATGGCCTCCTTATTGAGTGTGACATATACATCATTGTTCCAAAGTGATTAATTCTATCAGGCATTTTAGTCATTTACTTGTCTGTTTCTTCACTAACCTTGGTATAGGAACTGGCTACTTACAGAAGCCACATAGTGCCTGGCTCAGTACAAGTTATCATTGCATACTTACCAGTTTGATTCTTGTGATCAGATAAATAATCTAAGGCTTATTCACTAAACCTCTGTCAGCATATGTAGAAAGTCCCGATGCTTCAACATTAGCCTCATGCTCTATTTTACACAGTTGATAACTCTGGAATATGCTTCTCTATTATTCTTTTTGCAAAGAAACTTGATTAACTTATTGTTAAGAGTAGTTATTTCATCACAGTTATAAATTGAAGATTTTTTGAAAAGAAATATATAATTATCTTACTTTGCACATAATAGCTTTATTTTGAAATAAAGTATTATAAGTCTGGGGATAAAGCTCAATTGGCCAACATGCATGAAGCTCTGAGTTCAAACCCTAACATCACAAAAAGATATTATAGGCTATAAATTAATACTTAAATGCTTAGTTATATGTAGTATGCTCACACATAGCAACATGTCTGTAGGGGGAATTATTTTACATATGTTGAGTTAGACCTCATAACTGACAGCAACTTGAAGTAAGTGAACAGACTTGTTGAAGGCTACTGAAACTTAACATGATTTATTGAGCACAGAGAGATGAAAATAAGCCTTCTTACTTTTTTTTTCTTTCAGTGTTATGCTCTAAGGTCCTCAACATTTTTATTACAGCTTTCTAAAATATGTCAATAAATCTCTACATTTTACTATATGATTTTATCTTTCTCTTGGACATCTGCTCATGCTTTCTCCACTTGAGGATTTTTTTTAAAGACTATTTCCCCTATAAGATTATCTGTTATGCTGAAGACCAGGCAATATAAAATGGGAAAATGACAGCTGGGACCTTACATATGCTTCAGTCACATTAGCTTAAATCAAAAGTGCTTATTCTGTTTTTACTCCTGTGTCACCTGATCCTTGGGACCTGATTTTAGGTAAGCTATGAAGGCACCAGCTCAGTGGGGGAAATTAAATGGCCACACATAAATATTTTAGGACTTGAAGCCTACATAGAGTGGTAAGCCTCTATGTCTTAATACTAGTAGAAGAATAAAAATGTTAAAATATATGAGAGGGGAATTCTCTAACCAAAGAACAAGCACTCTAATTTACAGTTAAAATTCAAAGTTTTGGAAAGTTATTGCAAAAATAAACCTCAACAGAAGACTATAAAGTAACCTGGCAAAATGTCTGTGCTGTTTGTTATTAGTGAATTATGTCAGCAACTGTGCTGTACTTAACCTGATTGAAGGGGATGGGGTAACTGAGTTAACTGACAATGCACTTGAACTTCCCATATGTCTCTGTAGTCCTGTGTATCCTGCAAAGTGGATTGTCCATAGGCCTCCCTAGTCTCTGTAAACAATGAGAACACATTCATACCAGTAAGTGTAAGAGCTTTAGACTGTGTTAATACTTGTGTCTTGCTGACTGGGGTGCTCTCTGAAGAATGGTGGGGACTTAACTCTTTCTGGTTTCCATTTGAATTCTCCCCTATTTATTTATTGGCATCTCTGAAAGGTTCCCCTACATCTCAAAAGAGCCCATTCATCTGCTTTTGTTTGGGCTGTGTGCTGCTCAGGACTCCCAGGGGAAGCAGCCTCTCCCTGTCATCAGTGTCCTGCAGAACATCAGCATGCCTTCTGTTGCCTTCTCCACTGTCCCCAATTTTATCAGGTGGGACATTAAAATAAGCTACTCTGCTTCAATCCTGCATTCCTGACTTTGTTTACTGACACCACTCTTCTCGTTTCTTGGAGCTTCTGGGCTCTGAATAATTCTGCCTTTTCAGTTTTTCTGTGTCTGCAACCTCTGATTTTTGGACCATCCCAGATTGGCCTTGTTGGTCTATCTCTACTCAGAGACCTTCTTCCACCCTGTCCTGTTACTTGAACCCATGGCCTCGGTCACAGCGAGTCACTCCTCTGTTCTTGAAGCTGAGTCCTGACTGACTTTCCAGAGAGCAGGAACAGACAGACTGTGATGAGTATAACGCACAGTATTTGCCTGCACTCATGTCACTAACAGGTGGCTGCTCAGTCAGCTGGGGTCTTCCTGAGGACACTCTCCCAGGCCTCCTTCTGACCATATGCACTCATGTCCAGATGGTGACATGGTCCCCAGAGTCCCAAATCAACTGAACAGGATGGCAGGGTTATGCATTTTGCCCAGGGTCTAATACAAGCATAAAAAAGTTTTTTTTTAAAATTTTTTTTCTAATTTGGGAAAAAGGAGCAAACCTTATGTGAAAATCATGTTCACAATGTGGTTTCAAGTTCTCTCACAGGAAGTCTAAATTTGTGTGATTAAATTAGCATTCATAAATGCCAAGGCAAGATAGCAAATTAATTTGTTTTTACTGTTGTAAAAGAATAAAGATGACGTTGGATCATGCAATATACTAGGTTATTTACTTTGTCTATCTGATTTCCCTTTGCTTCCTGCTATATTAAAACAGGGACAAATATATTCATCCTGTGAATATAGATTGGGTGCAGATTCACCTTGCTAAGAAGTGGAGGCAAGTTGCTTCTTCCTAAGGTTAAACAGTATTTTACACCATGCTGGAAATAATCTGATTTCAAACAAATGACAGTTTGTTTTACAAGGACAGTATATATTTGCTTAAAGTTGTCTCTGCTTATCCACTGCATTCTCTGTACATTAATGCAAATATCAATTAAATTTCTCATGTTGCTTGAATGCTCATCATCATTGAATTGTCAGTTACGGAAACCAGGGAACATTCCAACACCATGGCATAGACATGTTTTGGTCTTAAAAAATAAAATTAAATGACTTTTTTTTAAAGAGAATTATAATGAGTACAAAGGGGTTTCTAAAATAAATTATAAATTATGAATCTTATTTATATAAAATTCACATTTTAAATACTAACCTTGAAATATCTGTAACCATAAAATTACATTATAGAATAGCAATTAAAATATTTGCATGTGCTTTCCTGATAAAGTAGCATAACTATGTCTATGGTATGTACCCTTAGTCTATGACATGAGTTTCTGAAACATTCTCACTAATGTGGTTTCTGATTGACAAGACATAATTTTGTTTATGGTTTGCTTTGTTTGCCTTGAGCTTCAGCTGTGATCAGGTTCTTTTCTAGTGCCTGTTTTCAAACTTTGGTATTAAGTTCAGTAAAAAAGGAAGAGATGTTAGGAAAAGGAGGGCTTGGGGATAAAGGACAGGAAAATTAGCACCTAAATATTGCCCAAAAAGTTCAATATTTACTATTGTTTGAGAGAGAGAGAGAGAGAGAGAGAGAGAGAGAGAGAGAGAGAGAGAGAGAGAGAGAGAGAGAGAGAGACTCACTACATTGCCCAGGCTGACCTCTAATTTAACAGTCTTCTTGCCTTCACCTCTCAAGTGGTGAAATTGAAGGATTACAGATTACAGGTATGTGCCATCACACCTAGCAAGGACTTATTTTTGTTTGTTTTTATGTGCGGTCCTGGTGATTAAATCAAGGACCTTGTGTATGATACACAGGTGCTTAACCAGTGAGTTATATTCCAGCCTGATTAATATTTTTAAAAATGGAAAATCATGAGGTTTCTATAAATATAAAAGTAATATAGGTCACTAATTTCCTTTAACACATAATTAATGAGGTTCCAAGAATGATGCCACTCTGGTACAACAGAACTCAGCATGCAGAGATTTATTTCTTCACTGGACAGTATATTGTCATTTTTATGAGCAGGAGTCATTAGCAGAAACTTTCCCATTACCATATGTTTTCTAAATGTAGAAATTACTTTAATGGGGGGTTGACACCAACTTGATTCTCCTTCCCATTCTCTCTTCTTTCTTTCGCCATTTTAAACTCATTCATATTTTTTCCTGAAAGTTACATGCAATCTCAAGTCCCAGGCAAATATAAGTAGAGCAAAATATTTAATTTTTTTTTTTGCTCCAAGTAAGGGATCCCATGGGTCAGGTGAACACCATGGACATAGTAGTCATTTCTCCTTTATTCAAGAGATAGCTTTCCTTGCCAGCCTAGCATTAACTTCTACTGTTTTCCTCTTGTTTCATCTCCTTCTCCCTCTATAAATTTACGCTCTCCCTATCATTGAGCAGAGGAGAAACACCATTGTCTCTCTGTTATAACACAGCTGCGAGTTGCCCTACCTTTTATTTTAATTGGCTGCTGTGAGAAAAGATAACGGAGCTTCTGGCAGCATGCTATTGACCACCAGTGAAGCCAGAAAGTCCACCTCAGTGACAGATCTGAGAGAAGCCTGCCCCCAGGACACCGCTGGTAGTCACCATCCTGAGGAAGTGAAATTAACACAGTCTAAAGCTCTTACTTCCCCACTGCTCCTCTCCCAATGCCCCAAGGCATCAGCATCCTTGGGCCTCTGCCTCTAGGTTCCCTCTTTGTTACTTCAACTTTTTCCTTCATAAAAGGAGAATCTTGGAGTCTCCTAAAGGCATGTTTTGAGTTTATAATGCTATCTGCACTCAGTGTTTTGACTGATAGAAATTTCAGTAACACTTAAAAAATATCATCATAATGGAATGGCATAGCAAAGAGATTAATAGATACCCTCCCAAAAAATTAGTGCAATTGTAAGAAAATAATCAAAGTCTCTGGAAATTGTCCTAAGGCTATACAAACATAGAAATATACATTCAAGAAAATGCACACATTCTTGGTAAGAAGAACTAGAATCTGTAAATTTCAGCCATAATGACTGCTGCTATGCTCATATACTATCCCACTACAAACCAAAGTTAACTTAGAATAGGCCAGTGAGTTTGTGCATGGACCACTTTGCGCATCGGGCTTTACATGGGTTCTGGGGAATGGAACCCAGTCCATCAGGCTATTCAAACAAACAACCTAACCACTGAGCCATTTCCAGCCCAGTCCTTGATTCTTAATGCTGATGCTTTGATCAGTTTTAATAAAATAAATTGTGGTAGAGGAGTCTTTCTATAGACCCTCAAATTACTCTTCAGTTTTGTGCATCTGGATTTACATGGGTTCTGGGGAATGGAACCTAGTCCATCAGGCTATTCAAACAAACAACTTAACCACTGAGCCATTTCCAGCCCAGTCCTTAATTCTTAATGCTGATGCTTTGATCAGTTTTAATAAAATAAATTGTGGTAGAGGAGTCTTTCTAAAGACCCCCAAATTACTCTTCAGTTCAAGGCTGATCTAAGGCCACACAGCAACCTCTGCTACGGGATATTTTTAAAACATAGCCATTTAGTTTACTGTATCCCAAAATAATTAGGAAATTATAAGATTTTTTATAGCTTAATGATTTATTACAAAGTGAATGACCGAGTAAACCACTCAGGCCAAGAAACAGAACATTGTTCCTTTCCCCAACCTCCCCTTCCCGCGCCTCCTTTCAGTCATCCCTCCACGTCTCCTGAAGTCAGTATCCCGATATCACAACCATTTCCTTTACAAATGTTTTATCAGTAAGCTCAAATAATTAATGCCAACAATTTCTACTCAAGTTCTAACTTATACTGTTTAAAATCAAATTCAAAGGCCAAGTGTGGAAGCGCTCCTGAAATCCTAGCACTTTTGTAGGAGGAAAACATATTGAGATCAATCAAAGTTAACCAACAAACTTGTAAAGATATAGTAGGGATCTTTCAATGAGATAGTACATTAAAAGGTCACAACCTTTTACAGAAATAAAGCAAGTGTATTTTTTTCTTTTTGCTTTATTTTTGTGTCTATGCTATAAAGACTCCCTCCTTGCATTCCGTTGGTGGAGCTGCTGAACCACTTTTGGTTTAGAGTTTCCTGATTCCGTCATTATTGTTTGTTCCAATAAATTCTCTAAATGTAAGAGAAAACCTCTTCAGAGACTTAGGAGTATCTTTATAGCCTAAAGTTAGTGAAAATCTTTTAAGTTAATAGTAGTCAAAATAAAAACCAGAAAGGAAAAATATACAACTTGAGCTTTATTAAAATATCACAATATAAGTGATGGTAAAAAGAAAGTGAGAAGATCTTCTATATAATGGAAGAAAACATTGCCAAGCCATGTATCTGATAAAGGACTTGTATCCAGTATATATAAAGATTTCTTGCAATACATGAAATATAACCCAATTAACAAAGAACACATTTTAGATATATCTCTCATGAGACTACACAGTTAATAAGATATAAAAATGTACAACATCCTTAGTTACTATGGAAATGCAAATTAAATCACCATCAGATGACACCTAAAATGGTTCTGATAAGAGAGACAGGAAACAAAAATTATTGGAAAAGAGCAGAGAAATTGAGATTCTTGTAAATTTCTGGTGAATGTACAATGGCACACCACAATGGAAAACAAATTAATAGTTGTTCAAATTGTCAGAGTTATCAAAGAATCCAGCTGCTCTTCTCCTATATACCAAGATAGATGGAAAGACAAGTCCACACAAAAACTCTTACATGAATACTGAGAGTAGCATTCTTCATAGTAGCCTCCAGTACAAACAACTCTTATGTCCCTTAATTTATGTATAGACAAATTAAATGTAACATATTTGTACAATGGGACATTTGCCAATAAAATGCCATATTAACTATGCTACAACATGGGTAAATATTATAGGTGGTATTCCAAGTAGAAGATAGTTATAAAAGGTTATATAGTATAAAATTCCATTTATATAAAATGTCCAAGATAAGCAAATTTCTATAGATGGCAATTACACTGCTGGTTGCCAAAGAACAGGATATCTAACTATATGTCTACTATCTATCTATAATTGGATTTTATTCAGCTGTAAAGAAAATAAAATCATGACATTTGCAAAAAGTGGATGGACCTGGAAATTATTATATTAAGTGAACTAACATAGACCCAGAAAAAACACGTTTTCTTTCATTTGTGTATTCTAGATTTATATATCTATATATGAGAATATAAATTATGAAACTATAAAGGGGAACATGAAAGGGGAAAAAGCAGTCTTAAGGAAGGTAGTGGAGGGAAACAGGGCAATAGAATCTATGTGACTTGAATGCTTCTTCCCTGCTAATATCATCATGTGATCCCAGAACAAGGATGTTGTGCCTCCCCTGTCATAAATGACTGTAAGCAATTGGACCCTCTTCCTTCCTTAGCTGCCAATGGTTGGGTATTTTGTCCCAGCAATGAGAAAGTAACTGATATAGCTGTTAAAAGTATCATAAATCTTTAGTGTTTTTCCATAGCAATCACTACTTTTCACCATTTTTGAAGAGGGGGACTGAAATTCAAAGAAAGGCAGTGACTTGCTCAAAGCCACTGTTAGCAGAGCTATTCCTTGAGTATGGGAATGTTTCATCTTCTGAGTTGAAATATCCCCTATATCATAGCATGATCAAATCCCATCACTGATACACCGTTCAGGTACCACAATTCAGTAAAGTTCAAAATTGAATTGTTGGCATTAAAGGCATATTGTGGTGGCAGAAGGCCCTTGTGAACCCATTCTTTCTCTCTCTCTCCTCTCTCAAATAAATAATGTTTTTAAAAGAGAAAACTTTAACAGATCTTTTAATGGTTGGTCACTAATATATAGCCAGAAAGTTACATATTTAAATTTTAACACTATATATCTTTTATTCCAAGCAGATCAAGAATAAACAAATATCTTTGACAGTTTTGTTGTTGTAAGGTGCCTGAGATATTTTGAAGGGTTAATTCACTTATTAATGCTGCTAATATTTTTCAGAGAGGGCTGAAGCTGTCTTTATAGAACACTTCATTTTGAACACCGAAAAACACAACACTTCCTGGAATGTAAAGTAAAACCATTAGTTCTCTTTGACCCTATTCCAGGATAATTTGACTCGAAATTAATAACTGTCAACTGGAGAGATTTTGTTGGCACTGCGGCAAATGATGTGCTGTGTTTTCTCCTTCAGGTTGCTTGCTTTGTGTATCACATTTACATTAGAAGATTAAGTTACTGGCTGGAGTGAGGGAAAGGATTTTAATTTGCAAAACAATTATTGCTTTTTTTGAGGTCATGAATTTGGTTTAGATGTTTTCAAGTGCTGCCTCACTCAATTGCTGAGTAACAGGGAAAGCTAATGATATGGCTCCAATGGCTTCATAATAAAGTTTTTTTTTTCATTTGAATTGGGTCTTTACAAATATATGTGAAACAAAATTCTCCCATGTGTACAATAGACAACAATAAAAACCAAGAAAAATCAATGACACATAGTATTTATTTAGTACTAAAGATGCTTGCATTTTTTGAAGGAAAAATAATAGTCCCCAAATGGTGATTGAAATTGTATTTAATTATACTTTTTTCTCTTCTTGGTTCATTTCTCTTCATCCTAATCATGGCCATGACCAAAGAAACTGTGCTATAGCAGAAATCACCCTAAGTCTATTTTGTTATTTTGTAGACATTATAAAGGAAGAATTATGCCATTTCCATTTAAAAATATTTATTTGAGAGAGAGAGATTATGAGAGACAGACACGGAGAGAATGGGCATGCTAAGGCCTCTAGCTGCTTCAAATGAACTCCAGATGTATGCACCACTTTGTATCTGGCATAATGTGGGTACTGGGAATCAAAACCAGACTGTCAGGCTTGGCAAGCAAGTGCTTTTAACTGCCAATTCACCTCTCCAGTTCCCCCTTTCCACATATTTGTTTGCTTATTTATTATTAATGAGTAGAAACACTGTATGGACATGTCTTGTGTTGGTACCCCCATTTCCCTCCTCCCTGCCCCCTCACTTTTCCAATTTTTAATCTCATTCAAGCTATAATTTAATGAATAATTTCCTGGTGATATTCCAGATGTGTGACATATTTACTCATAATGGGCAGACTAAGATTTATAACAAGCTTTGGTTCCAAATTCATTGTACACATTGTGCCAAACACTTCAGCAATGTCTCCTTCAACTGCCCTTATCAAATCATCATGGCAGTGTAATCTGGGATCTGACACCTGCTTCTTATGGCCCATGAGTAATGATGATGTTGGGTTCATGAGGCAGTGCTGTCTTGACTCTTCACTGGATGGTGGCAGTGACATCTGATAATGTGCAAGGCAAGCACCTGCCTGTGAACATGGCAGAATATCATCATCATCATTGTGTCCAAACTTTCCACTCATGAAGATGACGAGGAGAGAAAGTGCAGTGTTTAGCACTAAGTCATCTCTGCCATACTCATCTGTGCTCAGGGAACAGTGCAGAGGAGTGACAGAGAGAGTATGTGCTGCTCTCACTGCCAGCCAGAGAAGCTTCTCTATGGAAATGCTAGACACTGAGGAGACTCAAAACTCCTCAAAGCAGAAGATAAGAGATTGTCAAGAGCTCTAAGCACTAAAGAAGGTATCTATCATGCCCTCCAAGGCTCAGGAACATCATGGAACGGGGGGCAGGAAGAATGTAAGAGATACAGAGTGGGAAGGAGTACTTTGGGGCATTGTCCTCCCAACATGACAATGCAACTGTGACCCCACAGTGGCTACCATCATGAAGACTTGCACTGCTCTGAACCCATCCACATTTTGATATGCAGGTTGGAGGAGGACCAAAGGAATGAGAGAACAAAACAGAGGAAGGACTACCTAGAAAGAGGCAGGTCCTCAGTGGAATGAGGGCAGGGGTGAGGGGACAAAAGAGGGTAATGGATGGAAATATGATCGAACTACAGTATGTTCATGTATTAAAGTTCTCAGTTAAAAATAAAGAAGTATGGCTGGCTGTAGATTTCACTGGGAAGTCTTGACACATTGCAGTCAGACCCATCTGAATTTGCATCTCAGCTCTTGGTAATGAATGACATGCAAGTCGGTCAACACTGAGTCTTTCTCATAGAAAGGCCTTAGCACTGTGCACCCCAACAGTGTTTGTAGGCTTCATACTTTCCAGAGGACACAGGGAGGACTGCTAAGGTAGACTTTGTGTTTGCTTCCATAAAATTTCTAGGCTGGAAGTCTGGAACTTGTATGTCACTGCTCCAGCATGAAATCTCTAGAGTTTGATAATTTACAAAGCATTTCAGCACATTATTCTGGTTGAATCTGATGAAATCCTTGTGTCAGTGGAAGGGCCACCTTTTTATTCATACATTATTTAAACTCTACTAAGGACTGATGAGGAAATTGCCTCTCAGAATGTCACACAATTTCTCCAGAGCCACAGAAATATCAGAGAAGCCAAGACAAAAGCCAGGGGTCTGTCCTCAGCTGTTTTTTTTTTTCAGGGACTTTTACTAAGAAGCTGGACATGGTGGTGCTGTGAGGTTCATGGATTGTACATCCACTTGAATCCTCAATCCCAATGTCTTGCATGTGTCTGTGAAATGTGTGTCTTTCTGATAGACATATACACCATTTAATATATAACAGAGGACAAATTTTGGTGGTATTTTTGTACATCTCAGAGTTTATGCTGATTGATTTGTCATGTCACCAAAACAAATCTCCTTGCTATATTTTCAATTGCCATTTATATTTCATCTTGAGATTTTTATAACAGTCTCATCATCTAATGAATTAAATTTGCATTTATTTCACTTCAGACAGGTTGAGTTTCCTACTATTAATAATTTAACTGAAAAAGTTTACATAAATTAGATTTACATAAATTAGACTTCAATAGTATAGGCCATGAAAAGTAAATGGTAACCCAAGTTTAAATATATTTATATTTATCTATATATGTTAAATATATTAAATATATATTATACTATATATAATGTCATTAAAAGGACTTTAAAGTTTTGTATTTTTTAAAAATGTAAAATATATTAAGATAATTGTTTAGATGAGTAATAATAGCTTTTTAAAAAATATTTTTATTACTTATTTGCAAGTAGAGAGAGACAAAGATAATGGGTGTGCCAGGGCCTCTAGCCACTGTAAATGAACTCCAGATGCATGTGCCACTCTGCATCTGACTTTATGTAGGTAATATGGAATCGAACCCAAGTCATTAAGCTTTTCAGTTAAGTGCCTTAACCACTGAGCCATCGCTCTAGCCCAACTATAGCTCTTTGATTTCATTATATATACTAAAAACAATTTCCTTAGTAAAATCTCAGTGTACATTGCTATCTGTTCCAGTCACTGGCTCCTTCCCTCCCTGAGCTGTTGACCAAAGAGACCTATGAGGTCCCAAAAACAAGACAGGATTCTGTTAAAGCTCTTGAATGCCCACCCAAGGCCTGAGGTAGGATCCTGTTGCTGAAGAAACTGCAGAAAGCCATCAGTCAGCACCATGAGATCCTGCAAGGTCCAGAATAGTAACCAGCCCCCAGATGGTAGTTAGTGCAGTGCTGGAAGGCACTGCATAAGCTGCCAGGGGAAACTGGTCAATGTTAGTTGGAGTAAACAGAGACCACTGATATGAAACGCAGTCTGCTGCCATGAGTAGGCTGAACACACTTCCTACTGTGAGAGAACTGAGAACCAAGAAATGAACACTTGTGCAATGGAGGAGCCAAAACCGGGGGGGGGGGGAATCAACAGCTTTTAATTTGGCTAAGTAATCTACTAAGTGACAAGGAGCCCTTGACTGGAATTAGGACTGAGGGCAGAATACATTGGGAACCAAAATCTTGGGTTTCCAAATGAGAAGTTCACTTTACAAGTGATTTACAAATAGGATACTCACAATAGAATGTATCTAATTCAGAACTGTGTATCTCATTTAACCTGTACTGATCTCACTCTCCGATTGAGATTCTGTTTGTATTTTTCAGAAGGCTCTGAGAGAGCTGTGGTCTTTCCAACCCTACCAATGAGCCACAGGCCAATAGCTGACATCCTGGCAAGAGATGAGCCAACCCAGACCAACTGTGGAGGATCCACATGGAACCCTGCAGAGAGTGGTGGGATAAGCAAAAGACCTATAACCACAGCCAATCAACCCAGGATAAGCCAGAGAGACAGACACCAACGATTTTCAATACAATCTAAAGCAGAAGTACAGAGGCACCTAAAACCTCAACAATAAAGTAGCTTTAATACTCACCCACCATGACTCAGGGATCTGAGCTGAAGATGGGGCGGAAAGATTGTAAGAGCCATGGTGGAGGAGAATATCCAGAGATATGGCCTCCCTCAGTAACAACATATAAAGTAGAGTGGAACCAGGTTGACTCCTAGGCTATCTGTAACCTCCTACCCCATGGACTGATCCAGTTTGCCCACAGAGGAGCTAATTTGGGGACAGGGAGGAGGGAAATCAGGGCATTGTATCTAATTTTGGATTTCATAAAGATTTTAAAAAATGAATTTAAAAATAGCATAGGAATAAAGGTGAATGAAAGGTATTCATATGCACAACATCTCCACTATTTCCTTCTTGGAAAATCGGGCCAAGTAATGAACTTTGATTGTTCCATTCAATGTCAGCTAGAGCCATAATGTATCAAGTTATTCTATAACCTCATTAATACTAAGTAGTTCTCTTTCTAGCCCTTGGTTTCCTACATAACTATCCATCCACATCTTGGTTAAGGATTTTCCCTGATGCCTTTACTAATTAATGGATGGCAGCATTTCTAAACAGCTTCTTAAAAGCCAAAGATCATTTACTATATTTGGAAAAATTCAATGGATGTCTAACAGGACACAAGATTTGCTTGCATCTGTCAGTCTTTTCTTTGGTCATCAGTGTGCAGCCTGTCAGTTAGATGGTCTCTGTAGTAAGCCTCACTAATCTCTCTAAAACCCAGAAATCACTGTGCCATCATTCCAACTTAATGGCTGATTTTTATGCCGGAAGAACAGAGCACATACATTTCAAGTAGCAAGACCTCTGCAGATTCAACAGAATGCTAAGTGAAACAGAGATGCTTTCGTCGCACAATATCATGAATCAGAAACATGAGAAACATAAAAATTTTAAAAACATAAGCCTGAATGTCAGATCACAGAATAACAACAGCCCAACATTCTTACGATGTTTGATGTGAAGATGTTAAAACAAAGTATTAGGTTTGTCTTGCAGAAACTCAGAATAATTTTTTCTGCATACTATTAAAATAAACTTTAAAATCAGTTTTACATTTTATTTTCCTTTCTCTGCAACAAAGAATTTGTATGTGATTATGAGTGATAACTAGGCTCATGATGCAGCCATGGTGAGAAAGAAGTGTGTATCAGTAGGTCAGAATTTTATTTTCATTCATGGGTCACTTGAGTAAAATTGGAACAATATATTTCAAATCTACTCAAATAAACTAATATGAACTATAGATAATAGAGGGATAGGGAATCTATGGAGTCATTTTCTATAGTGTCATGGTTTGATCCAGGTGTCCCCCACAAACAAATGAATGTGTTCTGATAGATCGATCCTCAGCTGATGGCAGTTTGGGTTTTACAACCTCAATGAAACTGTGTTGTTGGGGGCGGGCTTATGGGGGTTAAAAGCCAGCTTCCCCTTGCCAGTATTTGGCACACCTTCCTGCCGCTGTTTGCAGTGCTGTGGCAGAGGTGATGTCCCCCTCTGCTCATGCCATTGTCTTCCCTGCCAGGATGTAGTCTCCCCTCTAGTCCATAAGCCAAATAAAACCATTCCTCCATAAGCCGCTTTTGCTTCGGTTCTTTCTTCGCAGCAACTAGAAAGCTGACTGCAACATATAGGATCATGTGATTTGAAACAAGTAAGGGAATAATTTATCATTGTGGTTTCTTAATGAGAAATAAATATGGCTATATGGTCACTAGCTCTCAACGGTAGAAGTGTAACGTTGGCAGCATTATAGCTTTGATATTCTTCAAACACAAAATTCCAATAAAATGGCCTTTCTCATGCTATAAGTTCCTTTAATTTCTTACATTTTTATGATATATTTTTTGTCAAGATACAATTTCAATATCCCCATTAGTTTACATTAGTTTCTAACAGCTTCCATAAAGAAAAATTAAGGATGGAGGTTCAATAATTGAAATGATTCTCTGTCAGTTCTGCAAGCTAAAAGTTCCCTTCCAAGGAATCAGAATAGCTGGTTTCTTTTGGAAACCACAAGAGAAAATGCATCCCAGGCATCTTCCTTGGCAACCTTTAGTATTCCTAGGCTCAAACTCCAATCCCTGCCTTTGTCTTCACATGACCTTCTTCTCTGTGTTAATGGGTTTATATCACTGTGATAAAATACCTGGGGAAAAGAATGACAAAAGAATTCCTTGGCCCTAACTTTAATCATGACCATATTATCTCAAAACTGCAAGTTTTTGTCTTTATTTCTTTTTTAATTTTAATTTTTATTAATTATGAACTTTTCTGTGTGAACAAATTGCTTGTTGATCATATTTCCCTCAGATTATCTTCTTATGTTTCATATCCCTACCCCATTCAAACAATAAACTGGAGTATTTTATACTAAATACATAATACATAGTATGAAATTAATGCTAGAATTAAGACCAGAAAAAAAAAAACTCTGAAAGTCTATCAAATGTTTCTTCTTTGCTTTTTACTCACAATTCTCACTGTAAATCTGGCTAAAAACAGTCATTAATTCAAATGCCATAGGTTGAATGCTGTGCAGCCTTGAAATTTTTTCCATCTGCCACCTTTAAATTAAGCCTCACACAAAGTCTCGGGGCATGGGCAAAGTTCTTACTAAAAGGTATGTCGTACAAATGCCTCTAGGGCAGTGCTCACCAGAGACCTGTCAGGAGCAGTCTTCAAGGCCCACATTCCCATCAGCATTGTTTCAGCAGCTCTCTCCCCATGCTTAATCCTCCCTAGGACTTTTCTCCAATGCTTCTTGAAGCTTCCCCAAATTCCACCCACGATCCTGTTCCAAAGACTTCAGACCCATCTGGTCAGGTATAGTCATAAATATATATATATATATATATATATATATATATATATATATATATATATATATATATATATATATATATATATATATATATATATATGGGATTTAGTAATCCACTTACATGATCTGGCTGCATAGTTGCACATGTGTGCTGCATGTGAAGGACCAGATAAAGCAGCTGCTCCCAACACAAGAGGCACCCATGATGCTGCCTCTATGTAAGTTATACTGAGGCCTGTTGAAAAGTGGATGAAGAATGCACCCACCTCAAGGTCAGGTAAACTTGCACTTGGTGACTGGCTTCCTCCTTCTAATTTAGTTCCTTCTGGGTCTCCAGCCTATTGGACAATGCTTCCATGATTAGGGTAGGTCCTTCCCCCTCAGCTGCTGTCCCATGTGTCAGTCATCTCTGGTACAGTCCTCACAGACACATCTAGAAATGTGCTTCACTGATCTCCTCTGCATAGCTCTTTTTTAAAAAAAAATATTTATTTGGAAGGAGGAGGAGGAGGAGGAGGAGGAGGAGGAGGAGGAGAGAGAGAGAGAGAGAGAGAGAGAGAGAGAGAGAGAGAGAGAGAGAGAGAGAGAGAGAGAGAGAGAGAGAGAGAGAATAGAGAAAATAGGTGCTAGGGCCTCCAGCAGCTGTAAACGAATTATTGGTGTATGTGCCACTTTGTGCATCTGGCCTTATGTGGATATTGGGGAACTGAATCCTGGTGATTAGGCTTTACAGGCAAATGCCTTAACTACAGTGGCATCTCTCAAATTCCACTTAACATCTCTTAATCCAACCAAATTGACAACCAGGATTTTCACCTATTTCTTAAATCTCCCTCCGCCATTGTATTAAGGGCCCAACCATCATCCAGAATGGGTTCATCTTGAGATTTTTAACATAATTATGTATACAGAGGCTCTATTCCCAAATAAGGTCACACTTGCAAGTACCGAGGTCTAAGACTTAGACATACTTTTTTGGTGCCACCATTCAACTCATTACACAGCTGAAGGTCCCAGTTCCATGAATTGTTTCAAGTTCAACCTTTATTTCAGCAGAAAGCAGAGAAATCAGAGAATCAGTGATAATGAAGTGAATTCTTTGTATAGTCAAAAGAACTAATTATAGAAAGTGATCTGTTCCAAGATTAGTCCTTCCTACTTGTTAAAATGCAATAGTAATAGTAGGCAGCAAATGTTTTACATGTTTGAATTTTTCTTGGTATATTTTGGTAAAAATTGTGCTAACAAATGCAGCTTCTGAGCTGGTTTCTCTTTCAATGAGGTAGGACACCTGTATAGCAGTGACCAAAACTTCGTGTCTGAGAACATTGCTGCTGGAAGCAGTGACGATTTCTTTTGGTGTAGAGTTTTTGAGTCCTTTTTTTTGAATTCACCACAGTCCTAAGTCAAACTAAAAATCCCCTTGTTCTCTCAGAGCTCACATTGTAGAAATTTAAATTGTTATTTTTTTTCTCTTGACCACCAAACAATAAGGAATCTTCTTCACAGCTACAGTGAGAGTCACTTGCAAGGAAGAACTAATTCCCATTGGCTCAACCTGGGTGATGTGCCTTCAACCTCTGAGTCAAGCACTATTCTAACTTGGGGCACACGTCCAGTGCTGGGGGGTCTGTAGGATAGGCCTGTTGCAATAAGGAAAGAAGGAAAATTGCCCACACAAATACAAGATGTCTGTGATCATGTGCTGCTGAGCAGGGCTCAAGGTCATCAAACAGTGCTGTTTCTATGCATTCCAGACTCCGATGTTGTACTCAGTCCATAGTCCTCCTGACCCTATGATTTCATGTGTTCACTTATGGAGGGCTTGCTGAGCTTGAACTTAGAAACACACATAGGACACAGGCAAATATCTCATAATGTGCATGTAAGAACAATTAAAAAATTAATGAGAATAGAACACAGGGGTTGTAG
Organism: Zapus hudsonius; assembly: GCA_004024765.1. Classification (NCBI taxonomy): domain Eukaryota; kingdom Metazoa; phylum Chordata; class Mammalia; order Rodentia; family Dipodidae; genus Zapus; species Zapus hudsonius. The sequence continues at coordinate 33,301 of PVHP010012712.1, forward strand.
AGATGGCTCAGTGGTTAAGGATGATTGCTTGAAAAGCCTGTTGGCCTGGGTTTGATTTCCCAGGACCCACGTGAAGCCAGATACAAAAAGTGGTGCATGTGTCTGGTGTTCATTTGCAGTGGACAGAGGCCCTGTTATGCCAATACTCTCTCAGTGGCTCACAGATAAATAAAAAAGTACTAAAATTAGAACACTATAACATAAACAGTAGTAGCTCTGCTAGTTGAAGTCTGAGAAAAGTGGTGTCACTAACATGAAATAACTAGCCAAGGCTGGAATGAGTTAAGAGCCACAGAGTCAGAAGTATAGAGTGGCTCCTTCCTAGAGGCATAGAGTGGAAGTGGCATGGAAAGAACATGGGGACTGGAAGGGGCATTGCGTGTAGGTAGGTCAACCTTGGATGTGTGCACAGGGCAGGAGCCATGCCTGGTGTGGGTTAGATCTTCCAGAAGTGTTGTACCTCTGCGCTTCCCAAATTTTCTCTTTCTCAGCCTTGGAGGTTGATGACAAGTATTTCCTCTTAAACTTTGCTTTGATCATGTCATCTTCCTAGCAAAAAACAAGACAATTCCACAAAAGAACATATACAGTCCAATGTTGTACTCTGCTTTAGAATTGCAGCAAATGAAGTACTGAAGACAGGGTCGGGCACGTGACAAGTTATCTGTCCGTGATAATTCCTCTGGTCTGTGACCTCCCCGCACTTTGTATGGTATTATTCCATCTTCTTCCTTTCCACTTTGTCCAGGAATCTGTCTCCTCTCCTCCCAACTGTTGTGACTTGTACTGTCTTCAAAGTTTGGAATCTTGCCCACACTTCAAGCTCCCAACTGAAAGGTCAAGCCTGTCTCTCTGAGAGCTTATTTATGTTTTCTTCTGGTGACATTTTGCTTAAACTTCTTTGATGACATTTAACATGTAGTTTTGAATTATAGTTATTTATGCATATGGCATGCTAATTTTCTACATCAGTTTCACTCTAAGTTTCTGCCATTGTGGTAATGATAATTGACCCAGAACCTTTGGAATGCCAGGCAAGTGCTCCTCCACTGGCCTACAGACATCCCCATGCTCAGTTTCACTCTCATTTGGTGTAATTTTTTTTTTGTCCTGACTTCTCTTCAACTAAGGAATACTGCTGGATTTTTTTTTAGACCTGTATATAACTGGAATGAAAATTGGACTTTTGTGTGACATTAGAAAATGCTACGTGCTTGCCGGGCTTGGAACTTGGGTAGGTTAGATAGTAGCAATGACATTTTACAAGTAACTAATGATTTTTTTTTAAGACTCTCATCATTGGAATAATTTGTAATTTGTAACTGGAAGTTCTTTTAGCCCCATTTTGTTCTAAATTAACTGTGAGTGGGTTACTGATAAGAAATAGAAAGTTAGTTCTCACAGGTCTGGAGACTGGGAAGTCCAAGTTCAAGGTGCTGCATATGTCTTATTGAGAGCTTCTTCCTGCATCCTCACATAGCAGGACACAGAAGGTCAGTTAGCCAAACGTTGTAAGGGTCTTAATACCATTACCAAGACAGAAAGCTCTTCAGCCTAATTGCCTTCAAAGTTCCAGCCTTTAAAAATATTGTGAGTGCATATTAATCATACAAAATAATGATTTTCATTGTGGCTTTTAATAATACATTTGTTGTACTTTAGTCATAATCACTGCTCTTCCATCTATTGTCCTCTTTCCTCTTCCCTCCTTCCTCGTTCCTAATAGTTTCCACTCCTTTCATGTCATTTTTCCTTTGAAAATCTAGACTCATGTCCAAGAGAAAATACTCACTACATGCCTTTCTGAATCTGATTTATTTTGCTTACCACAATGATATCCAGTTCCATTTATTTTATCTGACATGATTTCATTCTTTGAGGATGAATAATACCCCACTGCAATTATCTTGCACATGTTCTTCATCCATTTATTAGTTGATGAGCCTCGAGGCTGACTCTATGACTTGGATACTGCGAACGAGGAAGCAATAGACACGAGTGTCTATGGGTGTAAAATCCTTTGAGTTCTGCCTAGCGAGGTAGAACTTGACACCTAGTGTGAATGCTACTGATGGCTGGGGTTCTCTCTGCAAGAGTTTCCAAGAAGGATACAGGCTCCTATTTTTATTTAAAACATGTGTACTTATTATTTTTTCCTAAAATCTTTAGCCAATGTAACAAACAGTACAGTGAAATGAGGTATCGAAATTAAATAGGAGGCAATAAAATCATAATTATTTGCAGAAGATATGATTATATACTTGGAAACAAAATCCACACATTTTATTTTTACATATAAAATAAAATACTAAGATTTTGTAAGGTAGTTATAGGCAATATTTCTTTTTAAAGTTTTTAAAATTTATTTGTGAGGAGAGAAAGAGGGAGAGAGAGAGAGAGAGAGAGAGAGAGAGAGAGAGAGAGAGAGAGAGAGAGAGAGAGAGAGAGAGAGACACCAGGGTCTCTTGCTACTATAAAAAACTCCAGACTCACGCACACACACTTTGTGCATCTCATTTTACATGATACTTGGAAATTGAACCTGGGCTGACAGGTTTTGACAGCAAGCACCTTTAACTGCTGAGCCAACTCCCCTACCCACAGGTATTTAATTTTCTGTAGTATGCCTATTAGAAAAAAGTGTGTGTACTTGACTTTAGAAAAAGGATAATGAAATTTAATAGAATTAGAAACAGAAATGGAAAACACTCGAGAATAAATTTACCAAGAAATTCCCAGGGTTATATGAAGAAACAAACCCAAGAGTTGCTGAATAGCATGAAATCAACCTTAAATATATAGAAAAATATATGAAGTATCCCTTGTGATATCTTAATATTGTAGATCAAGCTAATCATTCTAAGACAGACTTGAGTAAAATTTCAGTGTTTATTTTTTGACTTTGAACATTGTTCTAAAATTCACTCAGGCAGACAAGAGGCAGCACTATTTGAAAGAGAGAATTCAGGATGGAAAAAGTCCTGCTTACCATGGAAACATGGCCCACTACTAACTCTATTTGACATTCTGTAGGATGGGCAGGCATAGAGTCCTACACCTTTAATCCCAGCACTCAGGAGGCTTAGGTAGGAGGAGCACTGTGAATTCCAGTGCAGTTGGGGATGTTGAGTGAATTCCAGGTTAGCCTGGGGTAGGTTGAAACCCTGTCGCAACATTAAAGCAGCCTTTTTACTCACCCACCACGACTCAGGGAACTGAGCGGAAGAGGGGGCGGAAAGATTGTGAGAGCCGTGGTGGGGGAGACGGTCCAGAGGCATAGCACCCATCAGTAACAACTCACTTGGGCCAGGAAGACCAGGATGAGTACTAAGATATACAGGATACCTTGCCACAAGGACTAATACAGACAGCCCACGGAGGAGGATATACAACTGATCAGGGATGGGGAGGGGGGGAATTGGGGAAGTCGGGATAACAACGCATGGTTTGCCCACTAAATAATGTAACTCATTATGGACAATAAATATTAAATTAAAAAAAATCTGCAGAAAGGCTTCCAGGCTAGGGAAACTGATCAATAGTTTAGAAGAAAACATCCAGAAATTGGCCAAAGAATCAAAACACATTTGATATAGTGAATATGACTTTCTAAATGACACAGGAACAGGTGAAGACTTCATAAATGGTGGCGTGATGACTAATAAATAAAGAATATTAGGTTACCAGAGCAGTGCATGTTTGGCTTTCTACTGCTAGTGACTTAAAAACAAAAACAAAAACAAACACAAAGCTCCCATTTGCTTATCTCTCAGGGCCTGTGATTCAGGAATTTGAGAGGGGCCCAGATGGCTGGGTCTGGCTCTCCCCTCTTTACCCCATGTGGCCCTAGAGTACTGGTGGTGGCTGTGGCAGAAACTGCAGGACATTGAAGCTTTGGCCCTTTATCTCCATCTGAGGACTCCCAGGGCATCATCAGCTCCTTTCTTTTCATGGTTTAGTTAGGGCTCCCTCTCAGCAGGAACTCCTCAGGGACTCAGATTTCTTGTGTGATGGCTGAAGGCCTCAAAAGCAAATCTCCCAATTGAGAGTAATGGCATTATTTCTGCCACAGTCTATGGGTTAGTAGAAAATGAAAACTGTCTAGATTCAAGGGCGACAGACTTAGACATTATAATATAATTGTAAGAACATATGGAACAGGAGATACCATCTCCTTTAGTCTCCTTTCTCTGGCATCACAGCATAGCCTAGACTGGGTAATTCATAGACAACTTTATTTCAGGGTTTTGTAGAAGCAGAAAAGTTCAAGGCTGGACAGCCACACCTAGTCAAGGCGTCATGTATCATGATAGGAAAAAAAAAGGACAAGTAGGTATGTGTGTAGAGCGAATATTTATGATGGCAAATTCTCCTCTTTCTCTACCTTGCAGCAAACTCCAGGGACCAAGGATGTTCTAACTTTAGTACATGTCAGAATCACTTACAGGGCTGCTTAAAACTCAGATTTCTGGATCCCATCCCAGAGTCTCTGGTTCATCATGTTCCTTGGTAGGAGGACAAGTGTTTGCCTTTCTGTACAAGGTGAGTTGATGCTGATAATACTGGTGTGAGGACACATTTTGGGAAGCACCATTCTAGATTATACCATTGATTCTTTGCTTAACACTATGCTTCGGCCTGGTGGGAAGTATCATTTTCCATGTATTCAAATTCTTTTCAGAGTTGTGGCAGACTCCATCTACATTCACAGTTGACCTAGGAAATCAGCAGAATGAAAGGAATAAAGATTTTCAAGGTTTGGAAGTTTCAGTGAGCTTGCCTACGTTTTTCTATTTGGAATATCTGAAATACTTGATTTTTGAGTGCTAGGGAATACTTCAAAAGATAATTTGTTATTTCCTGGACACTTAAAATCCTGCCTCATGTGCCAATGGAGAAGCTTCTCCTTTACCCTTCCACCACAGGGCAGCTGATAGCCTAAAGCAAGTTTTATCCACATGGTTCACCTTCTTAAGTCCCTGACTGACAAGAGGTGCTATTCAGCCAAGCACTATTCACCAAACCAGTGCAGCGACCTGAGAAACAAATGAGAGAAGGCACCATGTTTGGGGGTGTGGGTGTAGCTCAGTTTGTAGAGTTTGCATCAAATCCAGGGATGTCAGGACAATCTGGGCTGTCATCATATTTGAAGAGTTTTATAATCTCTTTTCATGTCTTAAAAATTTCACATGTAATTAATCCATAAGTATGGACCCAAGTCTAACAGGAAATGTGGGTGCAGCATATACCATAGTCTCCCAAGACCTGCATTTGGTGATGGCATCATGAAACTCAGCAGCCAATCGACATTTGGGGATTCATTTTCCTCTGATTTGAGAACATAAGGTTAAGACCTCTGAGCTTTGTGGAAACTAGGATATTCTGACCATTTTAAAAATTCTGATTCTTTGTACAGTGTGTTTATCTGCTGTTGGCTTTTAAGCTTGTGTCAAATAAAGCAGGCAGAGAACAGCTTCTTTCTTCATTATTGTTCAAGGACAACTTTGAATATTGGGCTCTGCTGCTTGTCCATACTGATGTAGGAGTATAGTATTGTCTGTTAGACATAGAATGTTTCTTGTTTATTTTTAAAGGATGAGTTTTAAATTCAAATCTAAGACCTAAAAGAAATTTATCTGCCCATATACCATTATCCTTCACTATCATTCTATCTTTTTCAGTATACTTAGAAACATGAAAGCAATAGGATATAGATCCAAAAGTTCTTAATCTTTCCCCAATAGTAGACTGCAAACATACTCAGTTCAGCTTCCCCTTTTCACCCACCAATATGCACAGATTTCATTTCTATCTAGTTCCTTCCAGTTATACAAAGCTCAATGTAAGGAGGTATCTTATATCCATCCCAAAGCATTCCCCAACCCAGACCTTGCCCTTGCCTGGCAGATCTTCACCAAGGAAGAGGATGCAGTCATTTCTTTGTCTTACCTTCTTTTTGTTGCTATTCTATTTGGGGACTTATAAGGCAGGAATATCAGTGAGGGAAAATGTCTTCTTTGTAAATCCACTCCTGTGGTCCTTTTTGATGTTTCACTAATTCTTCATACAAATCCCAACTGGCATTTTTTTTGGGGGGGGAGTAATGTGTGTGGTATATGTGCACATGTATGTGCATGTACACATGTGTCCATATGTGTGCACTTATAGACCAAAGGTCAATATTTATTACTTTCTACCACATTTTTTAGACAGTCTCTAGCTGAATCTGGAGTTCATGGTTTCAGCTTGACCAGCTGGCCTGCAAGCCTCAAGGATCCTCCTGTTTCAGCCTCCTCAGTGCTGGCATAGGTTATAGACATGCCCACTGTGGTCAAAAGACTTTGACATTCTCATAATGTATGTGCTTATCTTTCGGGGTCTCCTGGAAAGTCACTATTACATCATCCTTGACATGGGGAATGTGATCCACACCTCAAGTCCTATTGACCTTTGACCCAAGTGGTACACCCCAAGTGTTGGATTTCTGGGGCTTCCTTATATTCTAGGAAGCTTCTGTGCTCATCTTATGTAGACTCTTCTCCGACTGACCCTCAGTGATCATTCAGTCCTGTTGCCTCACATGGTGGTGGTGGTGCATTGACACCTCTCTCCAACTCTGTCATTTCACTTCAGTATCTTCCCTCTGTCTACTTAGATATAGGTATAGGTCAAATAACAGGCATATAAGTAATATTTACTCAGGAAATGAAATAATGATCTACTTTGCTTTGCTAAGCATCTCTGTCCCTCTCCATAAGTGGCCTTTGACTCCATCCTCACCACTATCCTCTTTTGATAAAAAATGCTTTATATTGCTTCTTTTTTTAAATTATGAAGTGAAATTCAGAAATAATAATATAGGAGAAAATTTAATTTAAAATGAGAGCAATGTTAAGAGAACATAATATTCTAAGTATAAAATAACAGAGAAAAAGCAATGAAGTTTATAATAACATAATATGCAATGCATTAATATGCAAGTATTTGGGAATACTTAAACTAGAAAACACAAAGAAATATATGCTTAGAATGACTTATGAATACTTAGATTTAAGATTTAAAAAGGACTTGGAGCCATTCTGTATATATGAAGTAAAATTAAAGGGCAGAGGTTATACGTAGACCCTAATTACAATTAGTGGAATGATAAGAAATAATTACCTGGCATATGTGGAAACGATCAGAAATAACAAGAAAGAGCCTTGACTTAATGGGGAAACAATGTCATAGAAAATTACAAATTATCTAGAGAGAATTGAGAATTAGCAAATGAGCTAGTTTCATTAGCATTTACAATATGAAAATGATTTCTCTTATGTCATAGGTTGGGCCAGTGATGAAATAAAAGAAAACAGTATTTCTGCTTTGAAATGCCATCATGGTCAAGGCGTGTACTCAGCACTCACTATCTGCCTTTCAGAACATACTAAAGTTACAGAGTTGAGAGACTTGTTCATGAAGTGGGACACTGCTGGACACTGCAGCATGTCTTTCCTCTGTGGCTCCTTTTCAACAAATGCCCATCATGTTCAAGCTTACACAAAGAACAGTGGACTTCTCAAAGTTTCTGTAACACTCCCCAATGTAGTCTCTCCTTTGGAATCAACAATTTTTACTTTTTTTATTTTTAAACATTTTTTTTTTACTAAGCCAGACCATAACATTGTGCATCCAAGTGAGACAGATGTTGAATTAAGCTTTAGTATAATATCTTAAAACTGAATACTGCATTTTCTATGGGTGTAATATAAAAGACACTGTTCACATCACATTAGTCCATTCAAAGAGGACTAGGGGATAAATTTATTTCTTTTGTAAAAGTGACAAATTTTCATGCATGAAGATAATGTAATTTGATTATAATTTCTTCCCAATACCTGCTTTTCTCCCTCCTCCTCCCATTCCCCTTCACTGAACTCTTTCTTTTCTCAACCTCGACCCTCTTCTACGTGACTGACTTTTTCCCTGACCCCTTCTACATCATCCATATCAAGATGTCGATGAGCTCAATGTTGTGGAAGTCTTGATGAGGTAGTGACAATCACTATGAGGTCATAACTTGATGGTCACTTTGTGTCCCAAAGTTCTTCCCCATCATCTGGCTCTTACATATTTTTCCACTCACTCTTCTGTAACATTCCCTGAGCCTTGGAGAGGATATTAGTGATGTCTCACTTAGCAACAAGCACTCAACCTACACGTATTTTCAGCACTTTAGCAAGTTTTGAGACTCCCCAGTAGTCACTTCCATGTGCAAATGAAGCTTCTTTGACCAAAGGAGTGATCAGCACTATGTAAACATGATATAAATATGTTGAGGGTGATTTGATGTACATGGCATATCCATTTAGTCAACAATAGTGGCCTCACTAGGATTGATGACCTTGTCAGAGTTGCTTAGTTGACCCCCATACCAGTCATGCCACTATTGCTTGGTGGCCACCTCTGGGCTGGCTAGTTGATCATGTTGCATGGAGGGTTGCTGCACAGTTGGGCAACCTTGTTGATGATTTTTTTTTTCATTTAGCAGATTGCACGTTCTAGCACTATGCCAGCTAGCCAGGAGGGAGGAGGCTTCTAGCTCAGTTCCAGCTTGATTTTTCAATGTACTGCTGCTGAAAAAATGTGTTGCCTTCAGCAATAGGGCCTTCCTAAGTTGTTTTCGTGAGTATCCAAAGCCTTGGAAATAGCCTACATTGTTTTTGGAGCCCTAGGGACCTCCATGACCTCCATGTAATTATTTCCAAGATGAAATTTGGAAACTTCAGTTTCTTCTAAGTGCTGCTCTCTATGTGTCATGTACTGAATTGAGTTCCTCTTGTGCTACTAACATGAAAGCTTAGAATCAGACAGAGAATGCATTTTAACCAGGCCTTGTGTCTTATTTTCTATTCTTGTTTGCTTTTATTGCTTCATCTGCACAAAATATTGTTTTTAAAGTAATTATATAAAAATAATTATTTTTCCCTAATGGAATCAAATAACTTAATACTTCCAGTTTATAGGTATGATCATATAATATAATTTCCTCTCTTTGTACTGACTTACTAGAAACCACACACACACACACACACACACACACACACACACACACACGAGCACAAACTGAGTGAAAATAGGAAGGGCTCCTTTGGTAAGCTAGAAGTTGTGAAGATGGAAAGCTACTTATAAGCCCTGGACTTTGGCAGGAAATGTGTAACTGGCAAAGGAC
>PVHP010012713.1:0-27236 GCA_004024765.1 Zapus hudsonius
CCACTTCCTCATCTGGTGACTTTCCATGTCAGCTATTCATTAACTGAACTCAACAGCCTTCCCAGCAAGGTAAGAACAAGGCTCTCCCTCCATCCAAACTTCCCACTATCTCCTAGATGACACTTGGGCTCCCATATCTGGCACCCCAAGCTCTGGAATTTCAGAGGTCCTTCTGCTGGCCTGCCATGTGAGGAAGAGCCAGACATTTTTAATATAGATATTAAGTATAAGAGTTAATAATAATAAGGACGGGGGGTTCAATTCCCCAGTACCCACATAAAGCCAGATGCACAAAGTGGCCCTGTATCTGGAATTCCTTTACGGGGGCTAGAGGTCCTGGAGCTACCAGTCTCTCTTTCTCAATCACTCCTTGCAAAATTGGGGAAAAAAAAAAAAAAAAGAGGTGCGTGCTACTAAATGCAGCCTGTTTACTTTTTAAGTTTTTTTTTTTTTTTTTTTTTAAAGACAATGCTGCTTTAGAGGATTTTTCCAGCAGAGGAATGTAGAAAAAGCTTCTCAGGCTGAGAACAGCATTCATTCCTCAGTGGGCCCACCTCATGCTAGCATCACCATCCCTAAAAGTCAAACTAACCCTATACTGGTTTCTCCTTGTAGGAAGACTGGGATTAGGCACCAGGGAGTCTCATAGCTGCCCCCAGCAGGTGCCTACTCCCCCAGGACAGGAAGCTCAGAAAGTTGTATGTGGCATCGACTCATCCTTGATCCTTACGGTGCCCGGCCGAGCACTGGCCTGTGGGAGCAACAGGTGAACAGCTGCATCAGAACGATATTCCTGCCTCCTCGGCCACAAGTGTTCCATCCTCACTGTCTCCCTCCTCAAGGACCAGAACTGAAGAGGGCTGAGATTGCTGCTTATACAGTTTAGGGGAGGAGGCTGGGCATGGTGGTGCACACCTTTAATCCCAGCACTTGGGAGGCTGAGGTAGGAGGATCAGGACTGCTATGAGTTTGAGGCCAGCCTGGGCTAGAGGGAGACCCTACCTCAAAAAAACAAAAACAAAACTAAACAACTTTGGGTAGGCTCTCTCTTCTGGTGAGACAGACCCTAGTAGTCCCTGGCTAGTTAGGTGAGGGAAAGGCAGCCTATTAGGGTATTAGATTTGGCATCTGGTTCTATCTTTAGGTTCAACAAGCTGGGCCTGGACCGCCTCTCACTGACCAGGGAAGCCATTCCCCACGAGCAAGTGGAGGAGGTCCTGAACTTCACGCCACTGGCATCTGCACCCTTGGATCAGGAGCCTCTTCTGAGTGTGGATCTGGGCACCGCTCATTCAGCTGCTGTGACTGGTGACTAGGACCTGGGCATTGTAGGCCTAGGGGGACTCACCTGGACTCCTTGAGACCCCTGTTGAAGGACCCTGTTCCTTTTTCTCCTCTTCCCATCCCACAGCCTCCGGTGACTGCTATACTTTTGGCAGCAATCAGCACGGACAGTTGGGCACCAATGTTCGTCGGGGCAGCCGGACACCCTGTCAGGTCCAAGGCCTTGAGGGCATCAAGATGGTGATGGTGGCCTGTGGGGATGCCTTCACTGTGGCCATTGGGGCAGGTGATGGTGGGCATGATGGGGCCAGCTGAACATGAGTGGGAGGTTATGTTTAGCACTCTCCTATTGGAGCCAGTCTGGCTGGCTGGTTTACAGCCGCTTGCTTAGGCTGTACCCCATCCCTTGGCTTTTTTTTTTTTTTTTTTTTTTTTGGCAGAGGGTGAAGTGTACTCTTGGGGTAAAGGGGCCCGAGGTCGACTGGGAAGGAAGGATGAGGATGCTGCACTCCCTAGGCCAGTGCAGCTAGATGAGACACACCCTTACACGGTGACTTCAGTGTCCTGTTGCCATGGAAACACTCTCCTGGCTGTTCGATGTGAGTTATCTATCTTTTCTTAAGTCACCCACATAAGGGTTGTCCTCTGCCCCTGAGTTCATCCTCAGTAGTTAAGACTCAAGTCCCCTAAGGCATTTTCTGCCTCAAGATAAAGATAAATGAAAGCCCAAGCGCTGGATGGGGGTGGGAGGGCCTAGCAGGACAGGAGTGGATTTCTTGGTCCTCACTGAAAGCTGCCTCCACTACTCCCCAGGACTCATGTGCATTTCTCTTACTGCCTGGGTCCAGTTGATGTTGAATCCCTATTTCTGGCTTGGAAGGGGAAGTGGGTGACACTTGCTGCAAGCATTGCCTTCCAGGAGGCTGTAGAAGCTTCCCTTTGATATTCTCCAGCAGTCACAGACGAGCCAGTTCCCCCCTGAGGCCCAGGATAACCAGCGATGACCAGCCAGATACGACTTCACCTGAGTGTTCTGGAAAGCGCAGGGGCCTGAGGCCCCCCAGACTGTCATCCACTCAGCAGTGGGGTAGAAGGGCCAGTGGAACCCGGCTCTGCTTTTAGCCCAGGATCTGGAAACCCACTCTTGTCTCTTCCCACTTCGTCCCTCATTCAGTGTTCACAGGCTCCATCCCGGCTGCAGTTAGAAAGTAAGTCCCCAGGCCCACCAGGGCAAGCCTGGGCCTGCCTGGCCATCAGTTAAGCCTAGGCTCTTGGAGCCCCTCCCTGTCCTCTCAGCCCTTCATCCCTAGGCAGGAATGTGCACACCTTCTCTCTTCTGAAGGTTGCCCCTCACCCGGCCACTTACCCGAAAAAGGTAGTAGCTAGGCCAGGCCAGACCAGATTCCCAAAGGGTTGGAGGTGGCATCAATAAAAGTATCAACTGCCTGTTAGGCGTGTGTTCTCTTCAGGGGTGGAGGTGGCCGCCACACCCCCCAGGCCTGGGCCGGGCCCCACGGTGGTTGCCCTGAGGAATGTGGGCGCAGCCGAAGGCCGGAGGCTGGGGCCGAGGTTCCTCTGGCCCAGCGCCCAGCCCGGCTACTAGGATCAGGTCGCCAGGCTTCGGCTCTCTGGGCGGCTCGAGGCCCCAGCAAGACACCATGGCCTCCGAAGAAGCGATCCAAGAAGCAGTCCCTGGTCCTGAGCCCCATCCCAGCGGCCCCGGACTCTGGGCGGGATGTCAGACGCCCTCGCTCCCCGGGGGCCGGGCGAGCCTCGTCGGGCGGGGCGCGACCCCGAAGCCCGGGGCCCGCGAGGTGGGCGGGGCGCAGGGCCGGCGCTAGGACCGCGCGGGCGAGGCTCCGCCCCCTCTTCCGGCGGGCGGCCGGGTCGGCCGCGGCCAGCAGTCGGCGCCGCCCGGAGCGGGGATCGCGGCCGGAGCGAGGCGCGGGCTGTGGGGCCGCCGCGTGCCCGGCCCCGCTCGCCCGTGCCGCCGCCAGCCGGCCCGCCCGCCCGCCATGCCCGGCTTCGACTACAAGTTCCTGGAGAAGCCCAAGCGGCGGCTGCTGTGCCCGCTGTGCGGGAAACCCATGCGCGAGCCCGTGCAGGTCTCCACCTGCGGCCACCGCTTCTGCGACACCTGCCTGCAGGAGTTCCTCAGGTGCGGCGGGGGCGGAGGGCGGAGGGCACGGCGGGGGGGCCGGGCTCCGGGCTCGTCGGGCCTTTGTCTGCTCCGCGGCCCGCGACCTCGGGGGCGCCCACCGTGACGTCAGGGCGGGGTGACGTCAGGGCCCAGGGGAAGACCCCCGGCGCTCGCTCGGGACCCACCCGCCCACCAGCAGCTGGGAGAAACTCGTGCGCCCGCGGGGCAGCCGTGGCCCAGCCGCCCTCCCCCTCCCCCGGGAGCCGCTCGGAGCGGCCCTTGAACTTTGAGTCCTTCGGGAGAGGGAAAGACCGAGCCCCTCGTTGCGCCCCGCTTCGCCGTCCAGCCCTCATTCTCTCCGCAGCCCGGGACGGCCGCTATTGTTCTCCCGTAGATTCGGAGGAAGGCTAATACCTGGCCAGGGTCACCCCGCTTTATCCCGCTTTAGCTGGGATAAAGCCCCCACTGCGTGTGCTCAGGCCGATGGACTGGGAGCTGCACCCCTGCCCACGGGAACCCTCGGGTGCTTCTCCACTCTGGGTTCTTGACTAGGGCAGGAGGGAGTCACGCCCCTGTTGCTCCCGAATGTCCCGTGCCCTCTCGGTCGGTTTGAGTGTCCTGTCTACTGTGGGGGGAGTAAGGGACCCCCACTCCTGGGGAGGTCGTGGTCCCAAGAGCACAGGGGAAGCTGGGCCAGCTGTTGGCGGTGTGGAGGGGCCCCGGCAGGGAGAGGCTTTCTGGGGCTCCTTCTCAGCCCTAAAATCTCAGCAGGCCCTTTGTTTTACGTTCCTGCCTCACATATGCTCGTGCGTGCACCAGCGGTGGCGGCGCCCCCTCCTCCCGCCGTGGACACACGGGCCCATTGTCTCCTCCGCCCCCTCCAGCAGACCCACCCTGGCTGCCGTGGGGAAGAGGCGGGAAGGGGCTCTCGGCTGTCTCTTGCCCCTCCTCCTCCCGGAAATCCCCTCTTCCTCTCCCGCAGCCCCCTCCCCCCATCCTGTCTTCTCCCCTGGGGCTGGGCCTCTACTGCTCAGCCAGGAGCTGCCTCTGCCTCCCCTTCCCCCTCGCCGGAACTCTAGTGAGACGTTGCTGAGCAGGCTCTGCCCCCCCCACCATTACCCTTACCCTACTAGCTGGTTGTCGATGGCAAACCTTGGCCCTGGCTGGGTCCCAAGCAGCCTGAAGCCTAGGGACTTGCCTTAGTCCTCTCCCTGTCTTCAAAACCACTGGATCAGCACATTCCTGAAGCAGCCAAGTAGACCCCCTCCCCCTTGGCCCATTCCTCTTTTCCCCACTTGTGCCAGGGCTGTTACTCAGGTTGGGCCGGGGTGGCTGTTTGTTCTATGGGCACAAGCACACTCGCCAGTGCCTGGGTGTGTATTGTTCTCTGCATTGGTGGAGTTAGGAGGAAGTGGGTGCTAGGAATGGTAGCAGGCACCTGGGGCATGGATGGACTGCCCAGACTCTGGAAAAATGCCTTTAGAGCCACCGTGCGGACAGTCTCTACTTCCGCGTAGAGGCCTACCTGCCTCCTACCTTCCTGACTCAGATCTACCAGGAATGCCATGCCTGGAGGCCTTCAGTCCTGCTGGGTGAGCCCTTGTCCTTCCTGGGCCATGCCAGGCATGTGTGAATGGTCTTGGTTAGGTTAGGGTCAGCAAGGGCATACTGGCAGGAGGAAGCATGCCACCAGGCTCCATGGGTGCTAACAGCTAGGTGGAGATGGGGTAGGAGAAAGGGAGTCATGAACTTCAGAAACCCAAAGAGTAGTCGCCAGGCTCAGCTTTGCTTGCCTGGGCATTTTGACTTGCCCAGCTTCTAGAGTAGGGCTCGTGTCAAAGGCAGGTTGTAAGGTGGGTGTCTGAACACAAGGAGCTTGCCTTTCCTAGCTTTTTTAGGAGGCACACCCTCAAGGAGGAGGTGAGGGATAATATGATGTGGCCCCAAGATGACCTTTGCCCTGTTTCTTGGCCTGGCCCCTTCGTGGAGGCTGGGCAGTCCTGGCACTTCATCCAAGCCCATCCCTGTTCGTTTTCCCATCAGCTTTCAGGCCAGCCAATGAAAACCACCCAGCAGGAAGGGAGTAGCAGTCCAGCTGCTGTCCTAGAGGGAGGGGATGCCAGCTGCCACCTTGTTGGCAAAATGCTGCCCAAGGCAGCTGTCTCTGTCTCCACTGAGCAAAGAATCCCCTTTTGTGGTCTTTGGGTGCCCTAAAAAAGTGAGTCCCTGCTACCCTCTGCCTGCCCCTTTTTCTCAGCTGGGGCTCTCTGGGAACCGGTCTGGCAAGGGAGTAGGCTACCCTGGTTGAGGGGGTGAGGCCCAAGAGCTCTCCCCATAATCAGGAGCCTTGACCCTGCCCTCTCTTTTCAGTGAAGGAGTCTTCAAATGCCCTGAGGACCAGCTTCCTCTGGACTATGCCAAGGTGAGTCCACACTGTGGGGCTTAGAAGCTCAAGTACAGCGTATATAAACTATTGCCCTTGGTGGAGGCTGGGGCTGCTGGCAGCCAGCGGGCTCAGAGCCAATGTCAATGTCAGGATCGCGTGCCCCCACAAAGGTGGCCTGTTCTCTCCCACCAGGCCAGTTTGCAAACGGAGGCCGTGTTTGCCCTGGAGGGCAGGCACAATGCCCAGCCTGTGGGGGTGCACAGAGCTGCTCTCTGCTGATGAGAAAGAAGTGCCCTCTCCCTCTCCCCTTCTGGTGGCAAGTTAGACCTGTGGCTGAGGGCCAGGACCCCCTCCACCAGGAAGAAGAAAGAAGAGAGTGAGGGAGAGCCTAGGACCAAGCAGGCAGGCTGATTGACTGCTTTTCCAAAGGGAGCATGTTCCTGTCCAAACATTGTAGACCCTGTGTTCCAAGTCAAAGCAGATACCACCTGATGTGTCCTTCATCCTAGGGCACAAAGTGGCAAATAGCCCAAGAGAGACCTTTACCCAAGAGAAGCTGTTACTGGTCCTAAGGAGAGCTAGCCCTACTGAGTGGAGATGGGGTGGGAGTTGAGACTGTCGCAGGCACTAAGCCCTGACTGGTTCCTCATCACTGCCCGCAGATCTACCCAGACCCAGAGCTGGAGGTCCAGGTGTTAGGCCTGCCTATCCGCTGCATTCACAGTGAGGAGGGCTGCAGGTGGAGTGGGGCACTTCGCCATCTACAGGTGAGGCTCTGGGGTACAGGGCTGGGTCTACCCCTTCCTTGGCAGACACTGATTGTAATCTTTCCTGCCAGGGCCACCTGAATACCTGCAGCTTCAATGTGGTCCCTTGCCCGAATCGCTGCCCTGCCAAGCTGAGCCGTCGCGATCTGCCTGTGCACTTGCAGCACGACTGCCCCAAGCGTCGCCTCAAGTGTGAGTTCTGTGGCTGTGACTTCAGTGGGGAGGCCTATGAGGTGAGTGGGTCTGGACCCAGGGTAAAGGGTGGGTGAGACATCTGGTGGCCCGGACACCCCTTAACTCAGCCCCCCTCTAACATTTCCAGAGCCACGAGGGCATGTGCCCCCAAGAGAGCGTATACTGTGAGAACAAGTGTGGTGCCCGCATGATGCGACGACTGTTGGCCCAGCATGCTACTTCTGAGTGCCCAAAGCGCACCCAGCCTTGTGCTTACTGCACCAAGGAGTTTGTCTTTGACACCATCCAGGTGAGGCCCTAACTGAGTTGTGAGCTGTGGGCCAAGTGATAGGGGTCAGGTTATTGATTGTTGCCTGTCTCTGGTCCCAGAGCCACCAATACCAGTGCCCGAGGCTGCCTGTACCCTGTCCCAACCAGTGTGGTGTGGGCACCGTGGCTCGAGAGGACCTTCAAGGACATCTGAAGGACAGTTGTAGCACTGCTTTGGTGCTCTGCCCGTTCAAAGAGTCTGGCTGCAAGCACAGGGTGAGATGCCTCTTCTTCCTGTAAGCCCTTCTTTAACTCCAGACAGGCTCAGTTTTCAGCTGGGCCCTCCTGTCCAGCTCCAACTCTTATTACCCTCTCTTTCCCATGTGGAATTGTGCCTGTCTCTCCTTTTTCCCTTTGGTAACACTTTTTCTCCCATGGTCTGGGGGTTTGCACACAGTGCCCTAAGCTGGCGATGGCGCGGCATGTGGAGGAGAGTGTGAAGCCACATCTGGCTATGATGTGTGCCCTGGTGAGCAGGCAGCGGCAAGAGCTGCAGGAGCTGCGGCGAGAGCTAGAGGAGCTATCCATTGGCAGCGATGGTGTGCTCATCTGGAAGATTGGCAGCTATGGGCGGCGGCTACAGGAGGCCAAGGCCAAGCCCAATCTGGAGTGCTTCAGCCCAGCCTTCTACACACATAAGTATGGTTACAAGCTGCAGGTGTCTGCGTTCCTCAATGGCAATGGCAGTGGCGAGGGCACACACCTCTCACTCTACATTCGTGTTCTGCCGGGTGCCTTTGACAATCTCCTTGAATGGCCCTTTGCCCGCCGTGTCACCTTTTCCCTGCTGGATCAGAGCGACCCGGGCCTGGCTAAGCCACAGCATTTCACTGAGACTTTCCACCCTGATCCAAACTGGAAGAATTTCCAAAAGCCTGGCACTTGGCGAGGCTCCCTGGATGAGAGTTCTCTGGGCTTTGGATATCCCAAATTCATCTCCCACCAGGACATCCGGAAGAGAAACTATGTGCGGGATGATGCCGTGTTCATTCGGGCCTCTGTGGAGCTGCCTCGGAAGATCCTCAGCTGAGAGCACAGCTGGTGGGGCTCCAGGGAGGGAGAGAGGCCCGGGACCTGTCGGGCACTGGCTGAACCTGGCGAGGGGCCGGACCCCCTTTCAGCTGCTTCTCCCCCTACCACCACCACCTTCAGGTGCCTCCAATTGGTGCTTCAGCCCTGGCCCCTGAGGGGAGCAGGTCTCAGGGTTATCAAGGGCTGGAAACAAGTGATCCCAGGGCCTGTCTCTCCTCCTGGGCAGGGCAGACATGCCTTTATACCGGCCACACTCTACCCGGACTGAGGTGCCTGCTCAGGTGCTAAGTCCCAAGAGCCATAGGGGAGGGGGTTGGGAAAGGGCAGGGTAGTTAAAAGAATCTGCCTTGAGGTTAATTTCTCTTCCCTGTTACCCAGCTGTGTCCCCTCTGGTTATTTATTTCTTTAGTGCTAGAAGGGCACAGCAGGGGAGCCCTAATTTTTTAATAAATCCTGGATTGTATTTATTAACTTGATTCCAGCCTGTCTCCTCCCAATTGGTTAGGATCCTGACAGAAACTGAAGGCCAAGGACCAGAGGGGATAACTGCAGTTATTCTGGCTGCAGCGCCCAGCTCCCCTGCTATGCCGCCTGGTGGGCAGCATGGGAATTGCAGTAGGCTTTGTGGCAGGATGCCTGCTGCTGCTGCCCTCTGGCTTTTGGTGGACTAGGTGCAGGTAGTTGATGTCTCCTAAGGCTGGAGTTGCTGGTCTAGTCACCAGTCAACTGAGAAAAAGTACTTAATCTAATGGAAGCCTGGCCACATCCAGGGTCCAGAGGCCTTCCAGGTGTACAGAGCACTTGGATTTTCTCACCTGTCTCATTTGCTTTTGGTACAAATGTTTATATTTCACCAGTGAGCTAGGGAAAGGTGCAAATAGACCTATCAGTACTTCCCTTCAGCAGGGTTAGACCAAGGCCTGGATCCTCCCCACCCCCTCCAAATGCCATAAACATACTGCTCTTCTGCATCTCTGTTCCCTGGATTAAGGAGCAGGACTGAGTGTGAGCTGGCCAGCCAGCTCTCCACTAGCCTGTTGTCACTTTTGGGGTTGGAGAATGGCTTAGTGGTTAAAGGTACTTGCGAAGCCTGCCAGCTCAGATTCAGTTCCCTAGCTACCCACATAAATCTGGATAGGCATGCATTTTTACCAGAAAGAAATGACCTGGCATCTCCTGGACTTCCTTTGCTGACTATAAGCCTCATCCTCAGATACTTGCTTAGACATTACAAAAGGGCACATCAAGAATGCATTAACTCCACACAACCCCAGCATTCTACACAGGAAGCTGCCTGCTAACTCTTGCTACAGAGGGTTTGACTTCACTGTCCCTGAATCCCATGTTCTAAAGAATCAGAACATCACATCTTAGCTAAACCCAAAGGGAAGTGGGTAACTGAACACCTTTCCTCCCCTGGAGGTAAGAGGACATTCTCCAGATAACAGAAAATGCAAATCAACATGGGGGAATCAGGCAGCTATAACACCTATTCTCAACCTGAAAGTAATTCCAGTGATGCAGGTCCCCCATTCCTCAAAAAGACCAATGGCTATGGAGTGAAAAGTGTCAGGACCCTTTGGGCTTCCAGTGGGAGGTGTGGTAAACCACAGGCTATCTGTGTAATTACAAAGGCCCTAGGAGGTTGGCCTGAGGCCTCTACCCAGGGCTCAAGTTAATCTGATGAATGGTCTGGGGAGGGCTTCTGATAGGGATGTATAGGACACTACTGCTGCCACCACCCCCCCCAAAACAAATCATTCCCCTTCTAGAAAGTAGAACAAGCACTGTCTTAAAAACCACCTCAAACATCCACATTGAACGAATAGGACAAGGTCAAAGGTGAGTTCTTTCATTTTACTGGTTTATAATCATCTTAAAAACCCCATCACACCCATAAACCACCACAGGTGAGGTGAGAGATGGAGAATGAATGCTACAGTATGTGGATAGAGTGGGGAATCCAGGTATTCTCTAGGAGTGGCATGGGATGGAGGCAGGGAGTGTGGACAGGAGGCCCTGGTGTGGGCCCTTATTGCTGGTTGGGATTGGCTGGCAGAGGGGGTTGGGTTTGAACTAGGAATCATCTCACCAAAGGCGAGGGCAGTCAGTTGGGGGTGAGGGATCACAGTACATTTTCCATGCAGACTAGGGGTGGGAGTGAGCTTCAGAGACACCCCTACACAGGAAGAGATGGTTTTGAGGTTATCTGAAAGCCCCCAGATTGGTGTCTGGCCCAGTTTCTTACAGGGGCAGCACCCCTTCCAGGGAGAGGCATTTGAGGTGGAGCTGGGGGTTACAGCAGTAATATCTGATTTGGAGGTCAAGCAAGAGATAAAGGGAGATAGTGGTGCTCTTTAAATTTGATGTGGCAACTGGAAGGGCCCTGGGTGAGATGGTGCACACCACCTTGGAAGGCAGCATCACACCGGAAGTTGCAAGGGGACAGGGAAGTACCAGTGTTCACAGACGGCAGGAAAACAATCGGGAACAATAAATTAGGACTTCATGTTGCTATCATTTGGCATAACACAATCAAGCATTTTTTCCTTTTTTTTTTCTTTTTAAATATAAGGCAACTTGCCGACACATAATTTAAGAACTGGTCTCAGTCACATTGCTTCAGAGAAATTCTAGGGCAATTCATCACTAGAGAAATTCTGGCTAGAAACAGTGGACAGTAAACAACCCCAAACCTTAAATTATCAGCTCACATTCCCCAGAGACAAGATGAAAGGTATGGGCTAATTTGGTTTAAAAAAAAAGCCCAACTGCATCATTAACAGAATAACAGAAGATGGGTGCAAAAATTTACAACAAAACATAATCTAAAGTTAGAGAAGTGTTGAATTTCTAGCCAACTAATTGTCACTTGGGAATGAGACCCACTCGATTGGAGATGCTCTAAGAATGGACGGGGGACTCGAGGGACTGCTTCCAATGGAAGCCTCTCAGGTGCTCAGAACCATGCTCATTTGGTAGAGGAAAAATTCAAAGAGCTTAAGGCTTTGTGTTTTTTTTTTTTTCTCTTGTTCTTCATCAAACTGAGGGGCTGCAAAAAGGTAACTAAGAGGGAATGTACCTGTGGGGCCACTCATACAGTTACTCAAACCCACACTACATTCATACAGAAACATGACATTTAAAACTTACAGTGTAGAGCAATATTCTTAGCCAGTGTAGAGAGAACCAAATGCATTTTTAACTTTTCTTTTTTGGTGTTTTAAATTCCAAACTCCAATGTGATCATCCTTAACCTAATTCCTCAAGTAAGGTAGTCACTTGCTTTTTGTTGTTGTTTGTTGGGGGTGGGGAGGCAGGGCTAAGGACAACAGTTGAGTTTGGAGAGAGGCAACAGTGAGAATGGGGAGGGGGCTCTTGGGTATGCTAGATGGCACTGCATTTCTACAGATCTGCAAGAGGAGTCAGGAACCAAGTTGCCAATACAAAGAAAAATATTTTTCTCCAAGTCTCCAGGCTTTGGCAAGAACAATTACAGTAGCTCAAGAGCAATGTAAATGCAAAACAAAGCCTTGAGGAATGGAAAACAGATTGGGGGTGGGGGAGATGAAGCTTGGGTCTGTTTTGATTTGACATCTTTGGAAGAATAAACAATTAACTTCCAGAGCACTTGGAAAGTCTGATTTCTTAGCCCCAGAGAGACAGAGGCCTAGCTTAGGGGCAGGGGCACTTCCCCTCAGACACACCCCAATCACTCGGGCAACAGGCAGAGGTTCAGCAAAGGAGGGAAGGCAGATGAGAAGGGTCAGTGGAAAGAAGACTGATAGGCAGGTAGGTGGGAGAGAGAAAACACTGGGATTAGGTTCTAACAGAAAGCCAAGAGCTGCTGGAGGGAACTCCCTCCGGCCCCCAAGTAGGTCCTGTCAAATTCCCTTCCTTAGACATCTAAGGATGATCACACTGGAGCAGTACAACTTCCAAACTATCCAGTTACTTAAAAGTAAGACTAAACCTAGGAGGGCGATGTATGACATGATGCTTGAGGAGGGCACCATGGCTCCCTATCTATACCCTGGGTGCTGAATATGAAGACTTCGACTATCTGTGGGATCAGGGGCTCGGGTGCCAGGGGCTCGGTGGGACTTGCTCAGCATGGCCAGGCTCTGTTCTCGGAAGCAGGCCTGCTGGAAATCCCCACTCAGGTAATCCACTGTTTGCATTAAGCTGTTCTGGCTTGCCACTGGACCGCCCCCGGTCCCTGCTCGGTAGTGGGCCCCAGAAGCTGCTGCACAGTCGAGGGGTGCCCCTGTGGGCTGCCCGCCATGGAATGGCATGGCAAGGTCCTGAGACCCCGAGCTGTCGCTATTGGGAGTGGGCAGAATGTTGTTCCACAGGGGTTGGAAGTAGTGACCATTGGGGTAGGCCAGTGGGGCTGGCAGGCCGTTGACTGGTGGGGATGGAGTCGGCTTCTCCAGGGATGGTTTCAGGTGGAAGGACTGTGCCAGGCAGAGTTCCTGCGGGTAGGCAGGGGCCTTGCCCACAAAGCCAGGCCCTGCCAACTCCCGTCCTGCCACATGCTTGCTTGTAAGGCCAGGGGCTGGCGTTCCACCAGCCTCGCTGCACATCTGCTGTAGGTGGGCCAGCTGGTGCTGGTTCCAGGCAACTGGCTTGAGGTCGCTAGGGTAGCCAGTGGGGGGTCGAGAGATGCCCGCAGGCAGGCTGACAGGACCTGCAGCAGGCAGTGCGGCTGTGGCCGCATGGGTGTGCTCCATGGGATTGACCACACATGAAGGCATTGGTGTGGGGACGTTGTGGGTCGACACCCGGGTGCTTGCATTGATGAGCAGACTGCGACTAATGGGGCTGGGGTTGGCAATCTGGCCCTCACACACTGAGGTAGTGCTGATGCCTGCCCTCGTCTGGCAAAACTGGTTGATCTGGTGCACGATGCTGCTCAGGTCCGGGGGCTGGCTGTGCTGCAGAGTGGCCGCCATTGAAAGGGGAATAGTTGAGGTAGACACGGTCACATTCGGGGGGGCATCTGAGTCTGGCATCTTCCGACCCCCATGAAGCAAGGGATTGGGGGGATGCTGGAGACCCTGGTGAGTCAGGGCCTGAGGGTGGACCAAGCCCTGGGTTTGGGCCATGGGCTGAGGGTGGCCCAAGCCCTGAGGCTGCTGGAGGCTCTGAGGATGAGACAGTGCCTGTGGTGGAGGGATACCCTGAGGGTGCTGCAGCGTCTGGGGAGGGGCATGGGCCAGGGTCTGTGCATGCTGCAGGGCCTGCTGGCGGGCCAGAGCCTGGGCCTGGGGGTGGGCTAAAGTGCTGGGTGCCACAGTAGCATAGGGTGCCACTGGGGGGTTCATGATGGCCTCAGGGAGTAACCGGGCTCGGGTGCCGTCAAAGTCCTTGAGTATGCTTTTGGCTGGCACTTTGACAATGGCAAGCAGGCCTGCCTTGGTGGCAGCCTGAGTCGGGTAGGGGCTGTAGCGCTGGGCTGATGTGTCGAGGCCGTTCACAGTACGACGAACGTGTTTCCGCTGGGGAACCTTCACACTGTTGGGGAAGATTTTTATAGTCAGTGGGTTGTTTGCGACCTTCTTAGCATACGCGTCCAATTCGGCTGGGGTAGGATAGTGAGCAGTTCTCATTTTCTGTGTAGTGTCCCCTAGAGAGAGAGAGAGAGAGAGAGAGAGAGAGAAAGAGAGAGAAAGAGGGGAAGGAGAGCAGAGAGGAAGGGAGCTCATCAGTGCCAAGCCAACCAGCCTTTCTAAATCCCCTGAAGCTGTGAGGAGGTCTGTCATCTGTGCCTACACTCTAGGCCCAGCAGCAGTCCCGCCATCACAAGCACTGCTGGCATTCACTGAGTACGTACAGTAGGCCAGGCCTGGTGCTAAGGGACAGGCTCCCTCAATGATCCTCACTGCTGTCATAAGAGGCAAGTGCTATTGTGAGCCTCATTTTATAAATGAAGTCACCTAGGTAGGATCTTAGAACTTTCCAAGTCTCCTCTCTAGGAGAGTCTGAACTTAGCCAATTTTCACTTCATTTTTGTATGGAAGCACAAGTTCCGACCAGCCCAAACTGGCATGAGGTTAATGATTCTAGAAAGAGCTACATGCCAGGGCCCTCAGTGGCTACTCAGTCCCTTCTCATAACACTCTGGTAAAGAGTTAATCAGAATCACTACGCTTCCATCTGCAGTGGCCAAAGTAGCATCAGCTTTCCTTTGTGCTTCGGCAGCTGGGGCGCTGTGCCCATGGGTGGACATGCTCATCAGACACAGTGAACAGGACACTTCTTTTTCAGGAGAGGAGGAGGAGGAAGAGGAGGAGGAGGAAGCTGCCAAAATTTCTCCCCATCCTCAATCACAAGTTCACTTTTGTTTACAGTTTACTCAGTGCCTGACTGGTTGAAGAGCAAAGGCTTTATTTATTTGACTGTGTGAAAGGAGGATAATAATAAAAGACAGGGCAGCAGAAAGGGAACTGAGAAGAAAGAGCTCAGAGCATCTCTAAGTCCTAGTAGCCAAAAATAGTCTGTATTTGGACCATGTCAACTGTCACTTTCAAAAAAGAAATAGGAAAAATCTGCCTTCCTTTGGAGACTGCAGGAATACTGTGCCTCATTAATGTTAATAGTCGCTTTGTTCCCATCTCCGGTGCCTCCCGTCAGGGGGCTCCAGCGGATATTGGGCTTCCAGTCCAAAAGGAAGAATTTCCCATAAGAGCTCTTAAAGGATGCCCAGTTCCTGCAAGGAATTTCTTTTCTCAGTTCTTATTTTCTCAGAGAAAGGGTCTACCCGAAATATGCCCCCAAAATGCTTAATAAATGTTTGATGAATGAGTAAGTGTACACACTACCAAAGCAGAAGGAAAATGGCTTGGCTGGGAGCCTGGACTCAGCTGGCTGACTCCCTCTACTTCCGCCCCTGGCAGAAAGCAGCCAGGAAAGACTAAGGACTAATCTGTTGAATGCCCAGCTGGTGGCTTCTAATGGCCTTGGCCCAAAGGAGACTCCATTCCAAATCATGTCACTGTACATCAACTGGCACAGAAGTAGACTAGTGAGTGTTAGAAGGAACAGGGCACAGCTGTAGCAAATGCTTAGAAAATGCTACTTCTCTTTCTGAAGCAGGAAAAGAAAAGTTCAAGACTAGAAGGTACAAAGTTCAAGTCTAGAAGGCAGACCTGAGGAGGGTTGTAGAGATAGATAGCTCAGGGGTAGAGTGCTTGCCTGGCATGCAGGAAGCCTTGGGTTCAATCTTTAGCACTGACTGCATATACTTGGTGTGGTGATGCATGCCTGAAATCCTAGACGGATCAGCAGTTCAAGGCTGACCTGGGATATCTGAGAACCCTATCTCAAATAAACTGGGGCTGGGGAGATGACTCAGTTGATGGAATGCTTCCCCAAACATGAGAACCTATGTCCAGATCCTTAGATATCCCAGTGGTTAAGGTGCTTGCCTGCAAAACCTAAGGACCTGAGTTCAATTTCCTAGCACCCACATAAAGCCGGATACACAAAGTGCGCAAGCCAATGGAGTTCCTTTGCTGCAGCTGGAAGCCCTGGTGTGCCCATTCTCTCTCTCTCTCTTTATGCTCTCTCTCTCTCTTTATGCTCTCTCTCTGCTTGCAAATAAATAAATAAAGAAAGAAAGAATATGAGCCAGGCATGGTGATGCTCAACTTTATACCCTGCACTTGGGAGATAAAGGTAGGAAGATTGCTGAGTCTGAGGCCACCCCTGGGACTATATAGTGAATTTGAGGTCAGCCTGGGCTAGAACAAGACCGTACCTTTAACCCTCCCCCATCACCCCCCCAAAAAAAAAGTGGAGAGTGATTGAGTTAGACACCTCATGTTGACCTCTGACATCCACACACAATAAATAAACTTTTCTTGGCTGGCCATGGTGGTACACACCTTTGGTCCCAGCACTCTGGAGGATGAAGTAGAAGGACCACTGTGAGTTAGAGGCCAGCCTGGGGCTACATACAGAGCTGAGTTCCAGGTCAGCCTGGGCTACAGTGAGACTGCTTCAAAACAACAAGACAAAATGAAAAAAACACAACAAAACAAAATGAAGAAAACACCTTTTTTTGCTGGGTGTGGTGCACACTATGACCCCAGCACTATCGAGGCTGAGGTAGAAGGATCTCCATGAGTGCCAAGCCAGCCTGGGCTATAATGAAGCCCTGGCCTCAAAAAACAAAAACAAGGGGCTGGAGAGATGGCTCAGAGGTTGAGGCATTTGCCTCCAGTGCCTAAGGCCCTGGGTTCGGTTCCCCAGGACCCACATGGGCCGGACCCACAGGGTGGTGGCCCTGGCCCTGGTGCTCTCGCTCGCTCGCACGCTCTCTCTTCTCTTCTCTCTCTCTCTCTCTCTCTCTCTCTCTCTCTCTCTCTCTCTCTGTATCTATCTGCTTGAAAATGAATAAATAGAATATTTTAAAAAACACCAATGAGGTTGGGGATTATCACGGTTTATTATCTATACTTATGGAAGATGTCAATAAAAGTTTTTAAAAATGTCTCAGCAAGTTGGGCATGGTGGCGCACGCCTTTAATCCCAGCACTTGGGAGGCAGAGGTAGGAGGATTGCCGTGAGTTCAAGGCCAACGAGACTACATAGTGAATTCCAGGTCAGCCTGGACTAGAGCTACCTCGAAAAATTTTAAAAAAAGGCTCAGCAGCTGAAAGGCACTTGCTTGCAAAAAACCTGCTGACCTAGATTTAATTCCTCAATCACCCACTTTATAAAGCTGGATGGGCATTTGCATGTGAAAGTGTAATGAGCATATATACACATCCAAATAATTAAAAAGCCCTTTCTCTCTGTTTTCCTTTTCTCTCTTTCTTCTTGAGATAGAGTCTCACTGTATCTAGCCCAGGCTGACCTGAAATTCAGTATGCAGTCTCAGGGTGGCCTTAAACTCATGAGGATCCTCCTACCTCTGCCTCCCAAGTGCTGGGATCCACATCCAGCCCCAAAAGCCTTTTCTTAATGAACAACTGTGCTTCACAGTTTTTCTGCAGCTTAGTTAAGAATTCTGGTTTCAGGGCTGTGAGATGGCTTCATGGTTAAGGTGCTTGTGTTCAAAGCCTAACAACCTGGGTTTGATTCCCCAGTACCCACATAAAGATAGATGCACAAAGTGGCGCATGCATCTAGAGTTTGTCTGCAGTGGATGGAGGCCTGGCATGTCCATTCTGTCTTTCTATCTTTCTCTGCTTGCAAAAAAAGAGAAAATTCTAGCTTCCAGTTGGGCATGGTAGCCCATGCCTGTAATCCCTAGCGTTTGGAAGGCATAGGCAGAAGGAGGGTCTTGAATTCCAGGCCAGCCAAGGCTAAAGGTGCGTCAGCCTCTCACAAACATAGGGCTAGGAAGATGACTCTGAGGTCACAAAGCACATATTTGCAAAGCCTCCCGGCCTGGGTTCAATTCCCAGACTACCCACATACACCAGATGCAAAAAGTGGCCTAAGCATTTGGTGTCTGTCTACAGCAAGAAGCCCTGGTGTGTATAGCCGGGCGTGGTGGCGCACGCCTTTAATCCCAGCACTCGGGAGGCAGAGGTAGGAGGATTGCTGTGAGTT
Organism: Zapus hudsonius; assembly: GCA_004024765.1. Classification (NCBI taxonomy): domain Eukaryota; kingdom Metazoa; phylum Chordata; class Mammalia; order Rodentia; family Dipodidae; genus Zapus; species Zapus hudsonius. The sequence goes on from PVHP010012713.1 coordinate 17,678, forward strand.
CAAGGCTACCCTGAGACTACAGAGTGAATTCCAGGTCAGCCTGGACTAGAGCGAGACCCTACCTCGAAACACCAAAAAAAAAAAAAAAAAAAAAAGAAGCCCTGGTGTGCCCACATAAACACACACAGAAGCACACCTGTGTACCAAGTACAAATAAATAAACAAACAAAGCAAAGATCCTGTTTGACCCCAGTAGAGTTCTCTGGAAAGAACTCAGCTGCTACAGGCAGAGCACAGACAGGCCGCTCCTTGCACAGCACCTTGCTTACCCAGAGCAGACAGGCAGCATGCTTGACAACTGTTATCAGTACAGCACTTCCCAAGTGAACTGAGAGCCAAAGCTGCTGCATTTTATTCAGTTTGATAAAAAATTCAGTCTGGGGCTGGAGAGATGGCTCAGAGGTTAAGGCACTTCCCTCCAGTGCCTAAGGCCCTGGGTTCAATTCCCCAGGACCCACATAAGCCAGACCAACAAGGTGGTGGCCCTGGTGTGCTCTCTCTCTCTCTCTCTCTCTCTCTCTCTCTCTCTCTCTCTCTCTCTGTATATCTGCTTGAAAATGAATAAATAAATTTTTAAAAAATGCAGTCTGGGGCTGGAGAGATGGCTCAGCAGTTATGGCACTTGCCTTCAGTGCCTAAGGCCTCGGGTTCAATTCCCCACTATCCACATAAGCCAGACCCACAAGGTGGTGGCCCTGGTGTTCTCTCTCTCTCTCTCTCTCTCTCTCTCTCTCTCTCTCTCTCTCTCTCTCTCTCTCTCTGTGTGTGTGTGTGTGTGTGCATGTGTATCTCTGCTTGAAAATGAAGAAATAAAATATTTTTTAAAAAAATGCAGTCTGCCTTTGGTTCTACTCTAATCCCATTTCTATGTTGAGTGGTCTCTACTTGAAATCCAAGGATACTAGTGCATCGTGCAGTAAGTGGTTTGTTGAAAAAAAGTTTCTTTGTTCCAAATGAGTATCAACTCTCAAAAGTTGTTTTTCCTTTTCCTAGCAGAGGCAATGGGACAATTAGCCATGCTGGTTAGTTCACTTTGCCCAGTTTCTATTGATGCTGAAAGGTGAAGAGAGCAGTCAAATAAGGAAATCAGAATGGAAGAAAAATGAGGATGAAACAGAAGGGCACAAGCCAAGCATCTCTATAAAGGAAGACTCCCAAGGATGAGACGAGTTTGTTAAGGGGCAGGACAGATGGCTGGCTCAGTGGTTAAAGTTACTTGCTTACAAAAGCCTGGCTGCTAGGGTTCAATTTCCCAGCACCCACATAAATCCAGATGCACAAAGTGGCAGATGTGTCTGCAATTTATATGCAGTGACAGGAGGCCCTGGCACATCTATTCCCTCCTTTCCTCTCTCCCTTCCTACCTACCTACCTATCTAGCTATCTGCCTCTGCTTGGAAATTAATAAATAAATAAAAAATATTTAGGCCAGGTGTGGTGGAGCATGCCTTCAATCCCAGCTCTTGGGAGGATCACAGTGAATTTGAGGCCACCCTGAGACTACATAGTGAATTCCAAGTCAGCTTGGGATACCTGGGCTAGAGCAAAATCCTAGCTCAAAAAATTGAAAAATAAATAATTTAGCCAGATGTGGTGGCACAGAGTTTAATCCCAGCATTTGGGAGTCAGAGGCAGCAGGATCACCATGATTTCAAGACCACCCTGAGACTACTTAGTGAATTCCAGGTCTCTCTGGGCTAGAGTGACACCCTGCCCCCAACAAAAAATTAAAATTAAACAAAAAAGACAATAGTCAAGCCGGGCGTGGTGGCGCAAGCCTTTAATCCCAGCATTTGGGAGGCAGAGGTAGGAGGATCACCATGAGTTCAAGGCTACCCTGAGACTACATAGTGAATTCCAGGTCAGCCTGGACTAGAGTGAGATCCTACCTCGAAAAACCAAAAAAAAAGACAATAGTCTCATCAATCCTATTCTTTCTTTCTTATTTTTTTCCTCCCTCCTTCCGTCCCTCCCTCCCTTCTAACCATCCAGAAAATGTAGCCCTGGCTGACTTTGTACTCTTGTACGCATGGTCTTCCTGCTTCAGCATCTAGAGTGTTGGGAGTAGAGTTGTCCACCAACAGGCTTAGTCAGAGCACCCCTCCCCCATCCACAGGCACCCCGGCACCTTTCTTCTGTAATATATTCCTCTAACTAGTGATAACAGATACCACTGTTTTGTTGCTTTTCAATATAGGGTCTTGAGCCAGGTGTGGTGGCGCACACCTTTAATCCCAGCACTGTGAATTCAAGGCCACCCTGAGACTACATAGTGAATTCCAGGTCAGCCTGGACTAGAGCGAGACCCTACCTTAAAAAACAAAACAAAAAAGATAGGTCTTACTGTATCCCAGGTTGACCTGGAATTCACTCTGTAGTTCCAGGCTGGTCTTGAACTCACAGCAATCCTACCACTTCTGCCTCCCCAACGCTGGGATTAAAGGTTTGTGCCACCACACCCATCTACCAGTTTTATAAGCAAATTTACAACACAAATTTGGTAGGAATGGTGTCATTAATAGGGACATAGGGCAGTACAGAGAATAGGTAATCCCTGGCTAGAAAAAAAAGTTTAGACCTAGAGTCTAGCCATGACATAATTATCTGCCTAGTGGAGGGGAGAGTCAGTACTTCACTCATCAATAGAAATGAAAGCAACGTTCCTACATCACAGAATTACTAAAATTAAGAGACTCAATAAACAGGAAAAACACTGTGTGAACATGATCTAGGGCTGGTTGCTCAAGGGTGCCAACTTTGGCTGAGTCTGCCCACAGTCAGGACAAAGCAAACTAAAGCAGCAGCAAATGCAGGACCCTGGCCTTGAGGCTGAGAGTTATGGTGGAAAGCACTGTTGTCAGTCCAAGGATTTGGGAGAGGAGATGGAAAGCCAAATGTGGTAGTCCAGACCTGTAATCCTAGCACTCAAATGCTGAAGCAGAAGGGTCATAGTGAGTCTGAGGCCAGCTTGGGCTACAGAATGAGACACTGTCTTTGAAAACCAGATTAAAAATCCCAGCACAAAGGAGGCTGAGGGAGAAGGATCATCATGAGTTCCAGGCCACCCTGGGTTAGAGCAAGACCCTACTTTGGGGGGAAAAATATTAGAGCTAGGAATAGTATGCAGGCCTTTAATCACAGCTCTCGAGAGGATAAGGTAGGATAATCACCATGAATTCAAGTCCAGCCAGGGTTAGAGCCTCAAAAACAAAACAACAAAAGAGAACATGTTTTTTTTTTAAAAAAGCCATACAATATGGTCCTAGTACTCAACAACTGTTAGCTATTACTGGATTTATCCAGTCAGTGGGTCAATTTGCAATTAATACACCCTTCCACTAGGGGGCACACAGATGTCTAAAGAAGTGAAAAGTGAACTCATTTCAATTATCTACCTCAACCTCCTGAGTCCTGAGACTAAAGACAGGCACCATAAGGCCAGGCCAACTTTCCTCCTCCCTCATTCAGCCTCCCAAATGCTGTAATTAAAGGCTTAATTTTTTTTCAAACATATTATTTTATTATTTGCAGGGGGGAGAGAATGGGTGCACCAGGGCCTCTGGCCACTACAAATGAACTCTATACGCATGTGCTACTTTGTGCATCTGGCTTCTATGTGGGTACTGGGTGATCAAACCCAGGCCATCAGGCATTTTGCAAACAAGTACCTTTAACTGCTGAGCCATCAGCTCTCCAGCCCTTTTAAACATTATATATATAGTTTTGTTTTTTCGAGATAGGGTCTTGCTCTAGTCCAGGCTGACTTGGAATTCACTATATAGTCTCAGGCTGGCCTCAAACTCCTACCTCTGTCTCCCAAATGCTGGAATTAACGGTGTGCACCACTATGCCCGGCAAACATATTTTTCATTCAATTCCTCATAGTGTTCAAAGTAAAAGCCCCTTTTGGATATATCCATCTCATAAATCATAAAGCTCCTTGTAGTTTTATTGCTCAACAAAAAGCTACCAGTAACAATTTAAGATCAAACATACTTGGGAACTATAGTATTTGAAAGGATTTATCTGATCACAAAAGTATCTCACAACTTTGACACAAAGGATCTTTGTAGCTGCTTTCCTGCAATATCTGCTGATGAATATCTTGATGGTGCCAATATTATATAGGTCACCATACCCTAGTTTTCTTCTAGGGTAACCTGCATGTAGGGACAAAAAGAAGGCTTATGCATCCTTTCCCTGGGAATCCAGATTACTTACATTTCTGAAGTCCAGTGTTCATCTGCGTGTGAGAAAGAAGCTTAAAGGACAGGTCACCTAGCCCTGGTAGACAGGCTAGCATGGCAGACCAGCATCAACACAACACAGGGCAGTGGCTCACACTGTAATGAACAAAAAAAAAAAACAAAAAAAAACAAGCCATGGAACACAAGGCAACTCATTCAAGGAAGATACCAGGACACTGGATATAAGAAGCATGCCAGTTGAAAATACATCCATACCTCTCTATCTGTAGCAAAAATTGACTACCAATCATTATTATAGCAAAAATGATATTCCAGCCCACACAAACATATACAACTGGAAAATACTGGTACAAGTATAAAGCTTCAGTATTCCAGAAGAACACAGTCCTTTGCAGGACATGGCTCTGTCTCACCGTGGCCCTGGTTGGGAGTTAGGGCAGTCAAGGATTTCCAGATGAAGTACAATATATGATTTTTTGTTTGTATTTTAGTTTTTCAAGGTAGGCATGCACCACCATACCTGGCTAATACATGACTTTTAAAGACACTCAAAGTCTGATTTTTGAAAAGTATATTTTTATTTGCAAGAAGAAAGAATAGGGGTGTGTCAGGGTCTCTGGCATTGTAAACAAGCTCCAGATTCATGTGCCACATTGTGTATCTGGCTTTATGTGGGTAGTGGGGAACTGAACCCTGGCTGGCAGGCTTTGCAACCAAGATTCTTTAACCACCAAGTCAGCTCCCCAAACCCCAAATTTGTGATCTATTAACCTGAATTCATTTTTTCGTTTGTTTTCTGTTTATTTTCAAGATAGTGTCTCACTAGCCCAGGCTGACCTGGAACTCACCCTGTAACATCAGGCTGGCCTAGAACTCAAAGTGCTCCTCCGACCCTGGTCTCCAAGAGGGATTAAAGTTACATACCACCTTGCCCAGCTGTTTTCTTTTTTTTTTTTTCAGACAGAACCCAGGCTGACTCCAAATTAGCATTCCTCCTGCAATAGCCTCCTGAGTTCTGAGACTGCCAAGCGTTTTAACAGGCACAATTAACTACCTTTAAAGCAAATTCCATTTTGAGGGGATGGAGAGATGGCTCTATGGTTAAAAGTACTTACTTGCGGGCTGAGGAGATGGCTTAGCGATTAAGGCATTTGCCTGCAGTGCAGAAGGACCAGAGTTCAATTCCCCAGTGCCCATATACAGCCCGATGCACAAGACGGCACATGTGTCTGGAGTTCATTTGCAGTGGCTTGGAGGCCCTGGTTGCCCATATTCTCTCTTTCTCTCTCTTTCTCTTTCTGTCTCTCAAATAAATAAATATTTTTTTTAAAAAAGTACTTACTTGCAAAACCTAATGACCTGGGTTCAATTCCCTAGTACCCATGTAAATCCAGATGCACATAGTGACACATGTATCTGGAGTTCCTTTGCAATGGCAGGAGGCCCTGGCATACCCATTCATTCTCATTCTCTCTCATTCTCTCTCTCTCTCTCTCTCTCTTTCTCTCTCTGCAAATAATCAATTCAAAATCCATTTTAAGAAATGTGTCTTACTACCTATCACATAATTAAATACCTGTACCTGTCTCCCCCCAAAAAAGCAGAGGGAGGGAGCACTGCTACCAGAATACAGTAGGAGGTAGCAGGCTATCAGCAGCCCTGTTTGAAGAGATGATATGAACATTACGTCAAGATGGTACAGATTTAGATCATAATTTTAAAAAGATCACGATTAAAACAGAGACAATAAAACCTCTTTATTTCCTTTAGAGGGCTAGCTCAGGATAAAAACTACCTTGCTATGACTGAGTATGAGAGAGTTCCAGACTGCATGACCAGGTAAATGAAAAGATACTTTGTAAGAGTCTCCTTAAAATATGCCTAAGACTGAAAGAGTTGAAGATTGGATGGCTAAATGAAAACAGAGCTGTCCCAGAGTTATGGCACAGATACAATCTATGTTTAGAGACACGCATGATGTTTTCTATGTTTAGAAATAGGCCTGGGGTGGGTGAAACAAAAAAATAAAAACAGTGTGTCAACTTCAGTGCCTTAAGAAATAGTTTGTTGATGTCAAGTGATTAAAGTGCTGTTTACAATCCTTCCCTTTGTGACTGTTGATCTCTATGTCTTTTTTTTTTTTTTTTTTGGTTTTTCGAGGTAGGGTCTCGCTCTAGCCCAGGCTGACCTGGAATTCACTATCTCAGGGTGGCCTTGAACTCATGGTGATCCTCCTACCTCTGCCTCCCGAGTGCTGGGATTAAAGGTGTGCGCCACCACGCCCGGCTGATCTCTATGCCTTAATAGAGTTTACAGCAAATTCCAAGGAAAGGAAAGGAATGAACAATTATATATCATAAACATTTTGTTCAACTATCAACTGAGACTACAAGGTGAGTTCCAGGTTAGCCTGGGCTAGAGTGAGCCCTTACCTCAACAAAACAAAAAACAAAACAACCCCCGTTCCCCCCCACCAAAAAAAAAAAAAAAAAAAAAACAGACTATTAAGCTGGGGCTGGAGAGATGCCTCAGCAGTTAAGTGTGTCTCATGTGCAAACATGAGGGCCTAACACCACCGAATTTGAATTTCCAGAACCCATGTGAACAGCTGGACATGGTCATGCATGCCTACAACACAAGTCCTATGTGGTAGAGACCAGAGAATCACTGGGATTCATTGAGTGGCAAGTTTCAAAATCAGAAACTCCAATATTATAAAGAACATTATTATAAAAACAGCAGGAAGGGGACACCTGCTGCTTTTCCTCAGGCAGTGGCAGGGGAGCCCATGGAGTGCCACAGGCAGGCACACATACTAAGAATATAACAAAACAAACGACATACAAACACAAAAGGAAGCTGACATGCAGCCCTATGGGACAGAAGTCATGAACGGTGGTGAAAAGCAGTGGACCTTGTAAGCCTTAAGAGTGGCCAGCCAGGCCAAATGTGCCAACTGGGGCGATAGTGGCACGTCTATTGTGGGGGAAACCAATGGCTATTTAATTGGAGGGAAAGCATGCCTGGTACTGAAGACCTAGTAAAAGCCCTATAGAGGGTGAGGTCATGAGGCCTAGGGGATTAACACCTGTCATTTGTCTGGCTAATCTCCCATAGAGAAGCTTCTCTTTTTTAGATGGTGGTGACCACTGGGATAATGCAAAAGACACCATAGTGTGCCCTACTTACTCTCTCAGTGTCTCCTTTCTGCACAAAGCTCTGGGTTTGATCCACAGCACTACATAAAACCTGGCATTGGTGGCACGTCTGTAATCCCAGCACATGAGAGGTAGAGGCAGAAAGATCAAGAGTTCAATATAATTTTGCTTCATAGTAAATTCAAGTTTGAGGCCAGACTGGGCTACATGAGACCCTGTCTCAAAAAGGAGAGAAAACCGGTGTGGTGGCTCACGCCTTTAAACCCAGCACTCAGGAGGCAGAGGTAGGAGGATAGCGGTTAGTTTGAGGCCAGCCAGGGCTAGATAGAGCAAAACCCTACCCTGAAAAAAACAAAAACAAAAATTTAAAAAGAGACAGAGAAAGAGAGAGAGAAAGGGGAAAAGGCTGAGCATGAGCATGGTGGCACACACCTTTAATCCCAGCACTTGGGAGGCAGAGGTGGAAAGATTGTTGAGTTTGAGGCCAGCCTGAGACTATACAGTGAATTCTAGGTCAGCCTGGGCTAGAGTGAGACCCTACCTTGAATTCTCCTCAAAAGAGTATCATTTGGTTTCTTAAGCCCCACTGGGTAAATGAGTGCCCTTAAATGAGCAGGCTGCATCAGCTGCAGGCTGCTAACCCAGAACCCGTGTATTTTCATGATGCTGTATAATAGGCTTGAGCTTGGAAAGTCCAATCAGTGCTGAGTGACAACTTGAGTTGAGTGACCTTTGAATTTAATGGCATTCATAATCAAAAGCAGAGTTGTCAGACTGGATAGGATTTGGCTCATAAGTACTTGGGTTTGTGCCCAGAGCAAGACAATGATAACAAGAGACCAGAAGCCTATGAGACATTTAAAAAGCTAGAACTGATCCTTTTCAAACTCTTCCTAAACAAATTGAAGACAGAATGTGTCAAAACTCATTTCAAAGGCTGGGGAAATGCTATGGATACTTGCAATAAAGCACAGCTCTAAGTACTTGATTTTGGATTCTTAGATCACACATAAGAAGCAGGCAGCCATGGTGGGCCTCTATAATCCCAGTGGGCGAGAATGAGAAGGGAGAATGAGAAGAAGATAGGTAGCATTAGGGAGAGGCCCATAGAGAAATAGTAATCTTAATCCATTTGCCGAGTGGAGCATAAACAAATGTGGCTGCTTACAGACGCAGCTGCTTATGTCACACATTCACCCTGCTATCTGTAGCAGCTGCAGCAAAGCTAGAATTACTAAGGTGTTCCTGGGATATCAAGCCCAGCCCTTTCAGGAAGCTGCACCCAGGTATGCTGGCTCCTGACCCAAAATAAAAAGCCTGGCAACTGCCAAGGGTTTTGGGCCTTTTCTTTTCCAATTCCTAGGCTATTGAGTCTTCCAGCAGCTGAGGTTTTAGCCACCAGTAAGATTTGTCCTTCCCACCCTGGCAGCTTAGGTGCAAGGACTGTTCTTTCCCAGGTACGTGGACTTTTACATAGGCTCCTTAGATCACATGGATGTATCCACTCCTCATCCTTTGGTTCTTGGACCTTCCCTTTCTCCACCTAACCTCTCCTGTTATTCCCCATTCTTTTAGTCTACAGACTCTCCCTTACCCCTTCTGCCTTCTGAATAAATATAATAATGTAATAATTATCCTTCTCAGTCTTGTTTTATTTCAATTCTTTGGTAAAACAAACAAGTTCTGGTATGGTGTTTGTACCCCCATAAAATAAAACCCAGCCACAAGAAAGGCTGTAGAGACAGGAGAACTTTCTGAAAACTCAAAAATGAATCAGAGGGCTGGAGAGATGGCTCAGTGGTTAAGGCACTTGCCTCTAGTGCCTAAGGCCCCAGGTTCAATTCCCCAGTACCCACATATGCCAGACCCACAAGGTGGTGGCCCTGATGCTCGCTCGCTCTCTCTCTCTCTCTCTCTCTCTCTCTCTCTCACTCTCTCTCTCTATCTCTCTGCTTGAAAATGAATAAAATATTTTTTTAAATGAAGCAGAAACCTTGCCTCAAATGTGGAAGGGTGAGGATCAACTCACCAAAATAAACTTTAAAAAATTAAAGTTTATTAAAAAATTAAAATTAAATTAGCCGGACGTGGTACATGCCTTTAATTCCAGAACTTGGGAGGCAGAGATAGGAGGATCGCTGTGAGTTCAAGGCCATCCTGAGATTACCTAGTGAATTCCAGGTCAGCCTGGGC
>PVHP010012713.1:27336-42469 GCA_004024765.1 Zapus hudsonius
AAAAAAAAAAATTCATGAAGCTACCATTACCTTAATAACCAAGTTGAACAAGAACTTTGTTGTAGCCACGCGTGGTGACACACGCCTTTAATCCCAGCACTCGGGAGGCAGAGGTAGGAGGATCACCATGATCTCTAAGCCACCCTGAGACTACATAGTGAATTCCAGGTCAGCCTGGGCTAGAGTGAGACCCTACCTGGAAACACAAACAAACAAACAAACAAAAAAAAAAAACTTTGTTGTAAGAACTATAAGAAAGTTTTAAGCAGTTATTCCTAATGAACATATATATATGCAAAAATCATCCATAAATATTTATAAATACTATCAAATCAAAGCTGGGCATGGTAGTGCATGCCTTTATTCCCAGCACTGGGGAGGCAGAGGTATGACTGCTATGAGTTCAAGGCCACCCTGAGATTACATAGTGAATTCCATCGAGGCCAGCCTGGGCTAGAAGAGACTCTACCTGGGAGGGGGGGAAACAAAACAAAACAAAAATACTATCAAATCTAATCCTTCAGTGGATTAAAATGATCATTCAAATTCAAGTAAGGTTTATGCAGATGATTAATGTGCAAATCTATACTTGTGATAAAGCACATCGCCACACCTACAGAAGACAATGGAAAACAAATTATCATCTGATAACCTGAAAAGATGCAGAAAAAGCATCTGGCAAAACAAAACATCCTTACAGGATAAAAGCTCGAAGGACGTGCCCCAAAAAAAAAAAAAAAAAAAAAAAACAAACCTCAATAGATGGTAATGTACACCTGTAAGCCTGCACTCAGGTGGACCATGAGTTCTGGCTGTATAGTGAGACCATGTGTCAAAAAAAAAAAAAAAAGGAACTGGGAGATCTCTGTCAGAAAAGTGCCTGGAACACAAGCCTGAGGAACTGAGTTGAGATGCCCAGAACCCATAAAAAAGCCTTGAATGTCATGCAACTAGGGCTTCCTTGCTAGCTTCTCTAGTAGAATCAGAGAGCTGCATGGTCAGTAATAGTTTTTCTTCTTTTTCCTTCTTATTTCAAGATAGGTGTCATGGTTTGATCCAGGTGTCCACCACAAACAAATGAATGTGCTCTCAATGATTGATCCTCAGCTGATGATGGCAGTTTGGGAATTACAACCTCGCTAGAGCTGTGTTGTTGGGGGCAGGCTTTTGGGGTTATAAACCAGCTTCCCCTTGACAGTATTTGGCACACCTTCCTGCCGCTGTTTCCAGTGCTGTGGCAGAGGTGATGTCCACCCCTCTGCTCATGCCATCGTTTTCCCTGCCAGGATGGAGTCTCCCCTCGAGTCCATAAGCCAAATAAACCCATTCCTCCACAAGCCACTTTTGTTTGGGTTCTTTCTGTGCAGCAACTAGAAAGCTGACTGCAACAATAGGTTAGTCTCAAATTTCCTATGTGGCTAAGGGCTGACCTTCCATTTTTAATCCTCCTTTCTTCACTTGCCAAAGTGTTGGTTTGAGGGTTCAGGCAGACTCCATAGACACCCTCCCCTTGAGTGGGAGGTCTAGCTAAAGCTAAAACCTAGGCGCTAAACCTGGTCAGGTGTGAACCAACCATCTGTCTCCCTGCCCACCTAGGGCACGAAATACTGACTGAACAGATAATTCTCTCTCACACACATGGCCTAGAAGAAGGACTTCTGAATCTCCAGGTCTTAAAAAGGTAAGGCCTTCCTTCACCCCAGCCATTAGGCTCCAGATTTTTCCCACATGAACCTTTTTCCTCATGATGGGAGCCCTCTGTTATCTTTTCTTCTGCTGCTTGTTTAGCTGAACAGCATAAATTCTGTTAAAACTCTCCACGTGTTCTCCCCACACTGGTGGCTGGAGAGCTCTGTAACTCCTCATGTTCCCTTAAATAATAAAGTCTCCCACTCTACCTTAATATCTTGTTGTCTATGATTTTAATTCTTTAACTTTGTAGACAAGAATTCAGGCACTCCTTGCATTGGAATTTTTGCTGGGCATTATCTAAATTCTAATCCTCAGCTCAACCCGTTACATTGGGATTATAGGTGTGTACCACCAAGCCCAGTGTCATGGTTTGACCCAGGTATCCCCCACAAATAAATGAATGTGTTCTCAGTGATCGATCCTCAGCTGATGGCAGTTCAGGAATTAGAACCTCGCTAGAGCTGTGTTGTTGGGGGTGGGCTTATGGGAGTTATAAACCAGCTTCCCCTTGCCAGTGTTTGGCACACCTTCCTGCCGCTGTTTCCAGTGCTATAGCGGAGGTGATGTCCACCCCTCTGCTAATGCCATCGTTTTCCCTGCCAGGATGGAGTCTCCCCTCGAGTTCGTAAACCAAATAAACCCATTCCTCCACAAGCTGCTTTTGCTTGGGTTCTTTCTGCGTAGCAACTAGAATGCTGACTATAACACCCAGTTTATGCAGTGATGGGGGGGATCAAACCCACAGCTTCATGCATGGTAGGCAAGCACTCTGCCCACTGAGCTACAACCCTAGACCTAATTCTTTTCTTTCAAAGAACAGCTTGCAGGTAATGGTAGAAAACAAGACTTCACAGCTGGGTGTGGTGGCGCACGCCTTTAATCCCAGCACTCTGGAGGCAGAGGTAGGAGGATCGCCATGAGTTCGAGGCCACCCTGAGACTACAGAGTGAATTCCAGGTCAGCCTGGGCTAGAGCGAGACCCTAACTCGAAAAAAAAAAAAAAAGAAAACAAGACTTCACTACTCTTGCTGAGGATGTGGCTCAACGGTAGAGTACTTGCCTGGCAAGCATGTGGCCCTAGGTTTAATCCCCAGCACTGCAAAAATGATCATACACACACATTCTTTTAATGAGCTCAGTGGTGGATACCTGTGATCTCTGTCCTTAGAAAGTACAGGCAGAGGCAAGAAGGATCACCACAAGCGTGGCCTACCTAGCAAGTTATAAGCAAACCAGGGATAACTAGTAAACCTTATAAACATTAAAAAAAACAGGCTGGAGAGATGGCTTAGTGGTTAAGGAGCTTGCCTCCAGTGCCTAAAGACCCAGGTTCAATTCTCCAGTACTCGGGTAAGCCAGATGTACAAAGTGGCACATGCACATCTGGAGTTTGTTTGCAGTAGCTAGAAGAAGCCCTGGTGTTCTTCTCTTTCCCTTTCAATCTCTCTGCTTGCAAATAAATAAAAATATTTTTTAAAAATCTACAACTCTTATTCCTGGAACATGCTTGGATTCATTCACTGTTCTGTAATTTCTACTATGTAAAATTATCTCTGGACAGATTTCCTTCACCAATTTAGTATTCTGTGGCTTTCCACGTTTTTTGATATGTTACCATTATTCTTTGAGCACTACTTCTAATAAGATGCACTCTGTTCACAGTGCATAGCTCTAAATACTTGATTTTGGATCCCTAGATCACACATATAAATAAGTAGGCTGTGGTGGGCTTCTGTAATCCCAATGGGTGAGAATGACCTACACAAGGCATTCATCATAGGAGGAAAAGATGATGGCATCAAAACAATATAGTGACTAATTGAGAGGGGAGTGGATATGGTGTAGGTTAGATGTAAGAGGGGGAAAGTAGAGGTAGGAAGAGAATTATCATGGTTTATTGTCTATAATTATGGAAGCTGTCAATAAAAAGTTAATAAAAAGGCCCCTCACTGCCACACCCCAAAAATATACATACACATATATGATGCACTGTCTCAGTCATTTCTCTAGAGATTCTTGGTTTCTCTTAATGGAGAATTGTATTTATTTAGAAGCCAAACTATGAGTGGGCCCAACTGTGTTCACTGATACTAGATGGCGAGTGGTACATTCATACATTGTCTATCATCTATCTATCTGTCATCTGTCTGTGTTTTTGTGTGTTTTGAGACAGGGTCAATTGGGCCTCTAACTCACTATAGGCTACAGGTACAGGATTGACTTTGAAGCTCTGTCTCTACCTCTCAAGGGCTGGGATTTGCCTCAAAGCTCAACAATAACCAGAATCATTATTTCCATTATTCTGATATAATGAATTAAACTGCTTTCCTTAAAAGGAAAAGTCAAGCTACTTAATTTTCTTTGCCCGTATATAGTCATTTTCTCACTGCCTCCCTTGCCCCAATACTGGAGAATGAACCTAGGGCCTTGTATGTAGGTTAGGAAAGGTCTCACTAGGTTAGGTCTTGAACTCCCTCTACAGCCTAGATGACCTTAAATTTGAAATTTTCCTGCCTCAAGTAAGCTCTCAAGTAGCTGGAATTACAGTCCTATGACAAATGCCTCACCTAAATTTTAAGATTAAGTATACATTTGTTTCCTGATTTACTAACCAAATCTGAGGTGATTTAAGATTCAAAATAAATAAAGTGGCACACATGGGAGGCTGATGCAAGACTGCTTCATTCAGGCCAGGCTAGGCCAGCCTGGGCAAAAATGAAATCTTGCTTCAAAAGTAAGTATATAAATAAATGATTAGCAGATTATATTTCATTGAATAAAACAAGAACATCTCTAAATTCAGAGATAAACTTGTTACTAATGTAAATAAATAAACTCAATATCTTGAAAAGCACAGAGTTCCAAAATGCTACTAATTACAAACTGAGCCGGGCGTGGTGGCACACAGCTTTAAATCCCAGCACTCGGGAGGCTGTGAGTTTGAGGCCAGCCTGAGACTACATAGTGAATTCCAGGTCAGCCTGGGCTAGAGCGAGACCCTACCTCGAAAAACCAAAAAAAAAAAAAAAAAAAAACCTGAAAAGAATAGTTTAATGGAGTTAGAGATGGTTAAAGATCTTTGCTTGTAAGCTTGTAAAGCCTTATGGCCTGGGTTCAATTCCCCAATATTCACATAAAGCCAGATAGACAAAGTGGGGCATGCATCTGGAATTCATTTGCAGTGGTAGGAAGCCCGGAAGTGTCCGTAGTCTCTTCTCCCTCTCTCTCAATAAAATAAAGTAAAATAAAAACAACAGCTTTATGCTGAAAAAGCATAGAAGGAACTATTTTAATCAGGAGATCAGTGATGAGACAAATCAAAATTCTATGCCCCTTGATTTTATTTACTTATGAGGGAGAGAGAGACAGAGAAAGCATATGGGCACACCAGGGCCTCTTGCCACTACAAATGAGATCCAGAGCATTTGACCCTAAGGGCATACTGAATCAAACCCAGTACCCAAAGGCTTTGCAAGCAAATGACTTTAACAGATGAGCCATCTTCCCAGTGCCCTTTTTTGTTTTTCAAAGTAAGATCTCACTCTAGCCCAGGCTACCTGTAACTCTCTGTAATTCCAGGATGACCTCGAACTCACAGTAATCCTCCTTCCAAGTGATGGGATTAAAGGCATGCACCACCACCCCCCCGCCATCTTTTTTGAAGCAGGGTCTCACTCTAACCCAGTCTGGCCTCACAGCAATCCTCTGACCTCAGCCTCCCAAGTGAAACACCATGCTCAGTTGCCTCTAGAAATTATTCAATGAATATAGCATCAATCTTGTACTATTCCTGATGAAAATATAAATGTAAATTAAACACAGAATCATGAGATAAATCCAAATTGAGGGGATTTACAAAATAACTTCAATTACATTAAAGTCATGAAGATCAAAGACCTAAAGAAGTTCTCAAACTAGGAAACTAAGAACAAATTAATAATAGATGCCTAGAGGGCCTGGAGAAATGGCTCAGTAGATAAAGGCCCTTGCCTGTTCGGACTGAAGCCAGTGGTTTGATTCCCCAGTGCCCCCCTAAGCCAGCAGCACAAAGTGGCACATGCATCCGGAGTTTGTGTGCAGTGGCCAGAGGTCCTGGCACACCCATACTCTCTCTCGCCCTCTCTCTTTCTCTGCTTGCAATTAAAAATAAATGATTGGGCTGGAGAGAGGACTCAATAGTTAAAGGTGCTTGCTTGCAAAGCCTACCTGCCAAGATAGGATTCCCCAGTACCCACATAAAGAAAGTTGCACAAAGTGGCACATGCCTCTGGAGTTTGTTTGCAGCAACAAAAGGCCCTGGTGAACCCAATCTCTTCTCTCTGTGTTTGCAAATAAACAATTATTTTTTTAAAAGAAAGCTTTCATGCAAAGAGAAAGGAACTTTATCTCTGAGCTTAGAGAGCAAATAGAAATTAATAAAGTCTGAAGAAAGACAATTTTAAGCAAACATAAAGAACAATTTGAACTTGTTCAATAATTACACAACACTGGAAAAACTGAAGTAAAAGCAATGACCCAGGGATGATAGAAAAGGTTTTTTTTTTTTTAGTAGCTAGTAATTCAGATTAGATGACCACTAAACCCAACTTCCAGATTCTATGTTTCTAAATCACTTACTAAGGTAAAGTCACTAATAATTCTTTGCATTTATAGAGGGCTTTATGTTTCTCAAAGTGCTTTCACATTCTCTCATTTAATTTGCTCAAGTGTCTTAAAATAGTCTGGGTATGAATCATTAGTCGTTTTCACAAAGAAACTAGCCAGGGGCTGGGGAGATGAAAAGATTGCTCAGTGGATAAAGCATTCACAGCTAGAGTTCAATGCCAAGACACCCCCCACACACACACACAAAAAAAAAAAAAGCAGGAAGCACACTAACACTGAAGGATAGATGGGACACAAAGGAGAATTCTTTGGAAGTTTATGCTGGAATATAGAAAGAATGAGACTGAATACTATAAGACAGACTGGAAAGAATGGTTTTATTGGTAATCATTCTAATTTATCTTTTTTGTTTTTAGATAGTGCCTCATTATGTAGCCCTGGGGTTACATAGTGCTAGGACTATAGGTGTGTACTCGCATACCTACCCATTCCCACTTTAGTTCAAATTCTCTTCTGTTATACAAAACCTTCAAATGGCATCTGGTGTAATTAACTTTTTGTCGCTAGGACAAACATCCCACCAGAGGCAGCTTATGGGAGGAAAGGGTTTATTTCAGGCTACAGAATCCAGGGGAAGTTCCATCATGGAGGAAGGAGCTGGCTTACTCCAGTATGCATCCACAACGGAGATGTGGGTGTGGTGGCTCACGCCTTTAATTCTAGCACTTGGGAGGCAGAGGTAGGAGGAGCTGATGACCCTCATGATGGCTGGTGACAAAGGATTTCTGCCTTCCCTGAATCAGACAACTTTTTCAAATGGATAGGGATCATCCATGGAGCAGCTGGCACAGTGTATGAAGATCTCAGGTATAAACTCTAAAAAGTTCCCCAGTTGTTACCCATACAACCCATAGCAAAGTTCCTCATGCCCAGCTACCACCCCAATGTGAACATCTATCTGGACATCTTCAAGGATAAGTGGTCCTGCCCTGCATGATGTCAGGACCATCCTGCTAAGAGAACCCAACATCCAAAGCCCTTTGAAAACACATGCTGCCAAGCTCTGGAAAACCCCCACAGCTTTTAAGAAGTACCTGCAAGAAACCTACTCAAAGCAGATCTGCAGCCAGGAACCCTGGTCCCAGCTCTCCAGCCTCTCTTCCTGTTGTCTTTTTATTTTTTCCTTACATGGTCTGTCCTCCTGGATTTCTGTATGGATTCTGTATCTTCAGCTGTGGTGTTACATTTGTTTTTTTAAATTAAGTCTACTTGAGCCCTTGCAAAGTATATTAAATTATAGGAAAGAAAAAAAAATACTTAAGTGAATTCCAGGTCAGCTGACCTAGAGTGAGACCCTACATTGAAAAATAGAGAAGGAAAAAAAACCACCTCAGTGTTATGGTCTGATCCAGGTGTCCCCCACAAACAGATGACTGTGTTCTGACTGATCGATACTCAGCTGATGGCAGTTTGGGTTTTACAACCTCCCTGGAGCTGTGTTGTTGGGAGCAGGCTTATGGGGGTTATAAGACAGCTTCCCCTTGCCATTGTTTGCAGTGCTCTGGCAGAGGTGATGCCCACCCTTCTGCTCATGCCATCATTTTCTCTGCCATGATGGAGTTTCCCCTCGAGTTTGTAAGCCTAATAAACCCATTCCTCCACAAGCCGCTTTTGTTTGGGTTCTTTCTGTGCAGTAACTGGAATGCTAACTACAACAGTTTTGGTACCAGGATGTGGGGTCATCTGTTGCTGCTAGAACCCTGATCTGATGGCTTTGGGCTTTCACAAGTGATCTGCAGGAGGAATGTGGAAGGATTTGAAACCTTGTCCTGAGAGACACCTAGCAGTGCTGTGAGTACAACTTGATGGACCATTCTGGTCAGAGTTAAAAGACCTGAATGCAATAAGAATTATGAACTGTGAGGATTGGCTTATGAGGGTAAGAAAAGAACTTCGTCAGGACTGTGTCAGAAGCAGTTTGTATGAGGCTTACTGCATTCTGCCTGCCTGTGTCCTGGGAACCTGTGCAGGGTTGTTATACGTAAAGATGAACTGGTATGAACAGATGGAGATGGCACAGAAAGATCTTTGGGCCAAAACTGCTGCCTGTTCACCTGTATTTGTTTGAGAGATTACAACCATTAAGACTGGGCCAGCTGGTCTGCATTGGAACAATGAAGAATGCAAACTCTTTGAAGGGGCCTGAATGCTCTGTTCCCCCCTGGATTAACAAGTTGGTAGCCCACCTGGTTCTGTGGAATACAACAAATCCAAGAGGAGAGGGTCATTGGATTTGTAACACAGTTTTGTTTTTGAAAAATGGCCATTGGCACTGTGAAGCAGATATGCTAGATTGCCTGCATGAAGGCCGATGGAGCCATGAGGATGAACTATGGGTTGCAATGGAGACCCAATGAATTCCAGGACTATGGATGGCTGCCAAGGCCAGCTGCCAGCACCTGATGAAGTTTTCCTGGACTGTGAGTAGCCGAGCTAAAGAGGTGGAATCAAATCTCCAAGAGACTTGTTCAAATGCAGGATCATTGAACTTGGAGTTAGAGATTAAGGTTTCCCTGCTTGTTTTAAATTCTTGTATTGGTTCAATCTGTTTTTGCCATGCCTCATGTTTTGCAGTGAGTAATGTTCTGTGCCATTATGGGTTTATTTTTGGGATTATGGCTCAATTGAAAGCTGTGGGGACTTAAGAGTTGAGCTGAACACATTGTATTTACATTATGTACGATTATTAGTTTGTGGGGGTTAGGGGTGAACTGCTATGGTTTGATCCAGGTGTCCCCCACAAACAAATGAATGTGTTCTGGTTGATAGATCCTCAACTGATGGCAGTTTGGGTTTTACAACCTCTCTGGAGCTGTGTTGTTGGGGGCGGGCTTATGGGGGTTATAAACCAGCTTCCCCTTGCCACTGTTTGACACACCTTCCTGCCATTGTTTGCAGTGCTGAGGCGGAGGTAATGCCCACCCCTCTGCTCAGGCCATCATTTTCCCTGCCTGGATGGAGTCTCCCCTTGAGTCCGTAAGCCAAATAAACCCATTCCTCCACAAGCCGCTTTTGTTTGGGTTCTTTCTGTGCAGCAATTAGAATGCTGACTGCAACACTCAAGCTATGGGGAACATGCATTTACATTCAAACCACCACGGCATCATAAACTATTTTTTTTGGATTGAAAGAGAACGAATGGGTATGCTAGGGACTCCTGCCTCTGTAAATAAACTCCAGATGCAGGTGCCACTTTGTGTATCTGGCTTTATGTGGTTCCTGAAGAATAGAACCCAGGTCATCAGGCTTTGCAAGCAAGTACTTTTTTTTTTTTTTTGGTTTTTCGAGGTAGGGTCTCGCTCTAGCCCAGGCTGACCTGGAATTCACTATGTAGTCTCAGGGTGGCTTCGAACTCACGGCAATACTCCTACCTCTGCTTCCCTCAAGTGCTGGGATTAAAGGCATGCACCACCACGCCTGGCTGCAAGCAAGTACTTTTAACCATCTCCCCAGCCCATAAATTGCATCTTGGATTGGAAATGTAGCTCAGTGGGTAGAGTGCTTGCCCTGTACAAATGAAGTCCTGGGTTCAAATCTCAGTACTGCATAACCAGGCATTGTGGCCCACCCATTTAATCCCAGCACTAGGGAGGTAAAGGGAGGAGGATTAGAAGTTTAAGGTCATCTTCAACTATATAGGCCAGTCTAGGATTCTCAAAAAAAAAAAGAAAGAGCCGGGCGTGGTGGCGCACGCCTTTAATCCTAGCACTCGGGAGGCAGAGGTAGGAGGATTGCCTTGAGTTCGAGGCCACCCTGAGACTCCATAGTGAATTCCAGGTCAGCCTGGACTAGAGCGAGACCCTACCTCGAAAAACAAAAACAAACAAAAAAAAAAAAAAAAGAAAGAAAGAAAGAAAGAAAAACAGAAAAAGAAAAAAAAGTTTCATCTCAAATTTCCTAAAGCTTGCTTCTTCACTTTCATCCTAATCCCATCTGGCCAGCAAGGTATTAGTGTTGTTCTAACATGGAATGTTTTTCAGTAATAACTAAAGCTTTTTTGAAACAGTACAAGGATGGTGTTTACAACTCCCTCTTTCCTATTTAGTATGATCTGAGAAGTTTTAGAGGAAGAACATGTACGTTATGACCCATCTCCAAGCAGTTGTCTTATTCCCTTACTCTACACAAACACTCTACTCTTAAAACACACTACCAGAGTAGTTGTGGTGGCCCATACCTGTAATCCCAGAAGAATCAGGGATTCAAGGTCACACTCAACTACACAAGCAAGTTCAAGGCAAGTCTGGGCTACATGAGACCCTGTCACCAAAAAAAAGAAAAACCCACACTGCCATGTTGCTTTGCAATTGATTCACAATTTAATTTTCACATGGCCATGTCCCTTAGGAAGATAACCCAGGACAAAGAATACTAAGATAAGCAACATCTGAGATGAAAAGCAGAAGCAAGTTACTTCAAACTCTCTTCTAGCTAAAACCACCTTGTCTAGCTTGTCTTTTTTTGTTTATTTTTTGTTTTTCGAGGGAGGGTCTCACTCTAGCCCAGGCTGACCTGGAATTCACTATGTAGTCTCAGGGTGGCTTCGAACTCATGGTGATCCTCCTACTTCTGCCTCCCTAGAGCTGGGATTAAAGCCACCATGCCCGGTTTGTCTTTTTTTTTTAAAGTATTTTATTTATTTTCCAGAATGAGAAAGATGAAGCCTGGTGTGGTGGTGCACACCTTTAATCCCAGCACTCAGGAGGCAGAGGTAGGATTGCTGTGAGTTCAAGGCCACCCTGAGACTACAGAGTAAATTCCAGGTCAGCCTGGGCTAGAGTGAGACCCTGCCTCGAAAAAAAAACCAAAAAAAAAATTCAGGGCTGAAGAGATGGCTCAGCAGTTAAGGCACTTGCCTCCAGTGCCTAGGGCCCCAGGTTCAATTCCCCTGTACCCATATAAGCCAGACCCACAAGGTGGTGACCCTGGTTCATTCGTTCGTTCTCTCTCTCTCCCTCTGCTTGAAAATGAATAAAATAAAAGAAAGATGAGAGAAGGGAGGGGGAGGGAGGGGGAGGGAGGGAGGGAAAGAGAGAGAATGGGGGCGCCAGGGCCTCCAGCTAGTGCAAACTCCATATGCATACTCCACCTAGTGCATCTGGCTTTATGTGGGTATTGGTAATTGAACTCAGGTCCTTCTGCTTTATAGGCAAGCGCCTTAAAAGCTGAGCCATCTTATCTTTTGCATTTTAAGTAGAAAAGATTATGTTGATAAGCCTATTTATTTTGCAGGGTAACCAATAATAATGAAAAGACAGGTATCTCCCTCTCATTTTTTATTTATTTATTTTATTTATTTTTTATTTTTTGGTTTTTTGAGGTAGGGTCTCGCTCTAGCCCAGGCTGACCTGGAATTCACTCTGTAGTCTCAGGGTGGCCTCGAACTCAAGGCAATCCTCCTACCTCTGCCTCCCGAGTGCTGGGATTAAAGGCGTGTGCCACCACACCCGGCTCATTTTTTATTTTTTTTAACCCAACATACTTGCTGGTATGCTTTGCCCATCAGAACTTTAATTAATTAATTAATTTGTAAGCAGAGAGAGAATGGGCATGCTAGAGCCTCTGGAAACTGCAAATAAACTCCAGATGTACATGTTACTTTGTGCATCTAGCTTTATGTGGGCACTGAGGAATTGAACTTGGGCCAGTAGGCTTTGTAAGCAAACATCTTTAACCAATGAGCCATGTCCCCAGCCCAGAGGTGTTTGTTTTAATATTTATTGATTAGTTTGTGAGAGAGAGAGGCAGACCAAAATAAAGAGTATGGGCATACTAGGGCCTACTGTCAACTGTAAATGAACTTCAGTTGTATGCACTACTTTGTGCATCTGGCTTTACATGGGTATTGGGAAATCAAACCTGGATGGTCAAATTTTGCAAGCAAGTGCCTTTTACTTCTGAGTCATCTCTCCAGACCCTCATGGTTGTTTTTTCAAGGTAAGGTCTCACTCTGGCCCAAGGCTGGCCTGGAACTCACATCAATCCTCCTACCTCTGTCTCCCAGTGCTGGGATTAAATGTGTATGCATGTGCCACCACACCCAGCACATGGTTGGGTGCTTTTTTTTTTTGGGGGGGGGGGGGTTTGCTTGTTTTTTATTTATTTTATTTACTTTTTAATTTGTAGACAGAGATAATAAAAAGAATAGGCACACCAGAGCCTCTAGCCACTGCAAACAAACCCCAGACACATGTACCACTTTGTGCGGCTGGCTTTACACGGGTATTGGGGAATCAAACTCTAGCCCTTAAGCTTTGCAGGCAAGCACTTTAACTGCTGAGCCATCTCTCCAGCCCATGTTTTGTGTGTGTGTGTACAGTGTCATGTAGCCCAGGCTGGCCTTGAACTTGCTATATAGATAATAGTGATCTTGAACTTCTGATGGGAGATGGAGGGGGAGCATCCATCTCCCAAGTGCTGAAATTACAGGCTTGCACCACCATGACTGTTATTTTCCTTCTTTCAGTGCCTCTTCCTAGCAATGGTTGTTTCTACAGGTATTTTCAACTTTCTATTAAAGGAACATTGTAAAATTCCTATAGAGGGCATGATGGTATAGCTCAATTGTTATGAATGCTTGCCTAGCATACATGAATTCTTGGGTTCAATCCCCAGCACTCCAAGAAGCTGAGCACAGTGGTGCAGGCCTGTAATTCCAGCACTTGAGAGGTGAAGGCAGGAGGGTAAAATATTCAAGGTCATCCTTGTCTACAAAATGAGTTCCAGACTTGTCCGAGCTATGTGAGACCTTGCCTTCAAAGAAATGTATATAAGTCTTACAGATATAAAGAAATGTATCCTTAGTATCCTGTTGATTTTAAAAATATCCAATTCAAAAGTTTTCCCTTGGGCTGGAGAGATGGCTCAGTGGTTAAGGCACTTGCCTCCAGTGCCTAAGGCCCCGGGTTCAATTCCCCAGGACCCACATAAGCCAAACCCACATAAGCCAGACCCACAAGGTGGTGGCCCTGGTGCATATTCATTCTCTCTCTCTCTCTCTCTCTCTCTCTCTCTCTCTCTCTCTCTCTCTCTCTCTCTCTCTCTCTGTATTTCTCTCTGCTTGAAAATGAATAAATAAAACATTTAAAAAAAAAGTTTTTTGGACAAAACTTAAAATACAACCAGAAGACCAGACTGCACCTTACCAATTACTATAATTTTACAATTAGCACATACTGCTGTGAATGACATTTGGTTCTATCTCAGTCTATTCTCCTATGATAAGCAGCAGTGAACTCAAGGGTATGATCTCAGAATATAAAAAGCCATTAAGGCTGTTCCTAATAGATTCTTTAAAATGTGATCCTACACAGCTCTTCAAAGGGTAATATGTTTTAATTGTGAAATGGATTTTCACAATGCTCTGACCTCTTGTCTGAAAAAGGTCTGGAAAAAGAAAAAACTACAGTGCAGGGAGGGAATGAAATGTGTCATATGGTTATTAAAATCCATCAGTTCATACTTCAGCCTTGGGATAACTGCAGCCAAATACTGACTCACAAGTAATTATCACTGCTATCTGCAATGAAAGTTAATTGGACATAATTGAACTATCACCCTAATCGAAGGGAGGGAAGCTGCAACTGGCAATGAGCCGACTTCCCCTGCTCCTTCCATCTGAAAGCAAAGACACTGCTAATAATAATTTGTGGACAAACACAAAATTGCCCTCATGGTTTCTCCACTGCAAATCACGCAGCAATTCCGGCTAATGCCCAGGATATTGGGCCAGAAGAAAAATCATTAACCAATACTTTCTCTGATAAAGATGAATTTTAACAGAAACCAAGCCCATGAAAGCTGAAAGTTGACAAGAAATATTAAATTTCCCGTGGATACCTTAAGTAAGCACTGTGGTTTTATCTCCACACCCTAATACTACATACTGTATGTGCATCCTGTGCCACTAGCATATACTAGTAGAAAGAGGTAATAGCATCCTGGTCTATGATTCCCTTGACAACCAGAGAAACAAAAACAGCATCTCAAGGAGGAGAAAGGAAAATTTCATTTAATTACTTTTCTTTGGGGGGGGGCACTGAAAGGGATCAAAATCAGAGCTTCCAGGATGCTAAAATACCGAGTTACATCATCAGCTTCCAAATCATTTTATATAGCATGGTGTGGTAGCTCACCCCTATAAACCCCAGCACATGGGAGCCTGAGGTCAGGGGAATTTTCCCAGTGTGTTTAAGGCCAGCCTTGGATATAGAGAAAGCTCTAGGTCAGACTGGGCTAGATTAAAATCCTGCCTCAAAAATTTAATAAGGATTCTGTAAATTATTGGAGAAAACAAGTAAATACATTAGAAATCCAGAGGAGGCAAAGAAGGTGGTATATGCTTGTAATCCTAGCTGCCATGGAGGCTAGGCAGAAGGACCTTCAGTTCAAGGCCAAAGCCAGGCCTAGTGGCACAGGTCGGTAATCTTAGCTACCCAGAAGGCTGACATATGAGGATTGCAAATTTAAGACCCGCCTGGGCAACAAAGGGAGATCATGTCTAAAATTAAAAAAAGGGAAAGAAAATTGAAGAAGAGTTAGAATTCAGATATCTTGGTTCTGAGTCTGACCTTACTACCAAATCACATCCGGACACTCATGGGACCTACCTTAGTTTTCCTGATCTCAGAAAAGTATACACACCTTTACCTTTAATCCCAGCACTCCTGGGAGGCAGATGTAGGAGGATCCAAGTGAGTTCAAGGTCAGGCTGGGCTAGAGTGAGACCATGCACTGAAAAAGAAAAAAAAAGGGGGGGGAGGCTGGAGAGATGGCT
>PVHP010012714.1:0-42353 GCA_004024765.1 Zapus hudsonius
CCTAGTCTGCTCTTTCTCTATGGATTAGTCTACTCTGGCTATTTGATATAAGCACCATGCACCATGTGGTCTCCGGTGACTGGCTCCATTCCCCGGCATATGCTTCCTAGCCCATCTGTGTTGTAGCGTGAATTCCTACTTACTTCACTCCTTCTTATGGCTATAAAGATACATTTTTTTATACCCATGATAGACAATGGAGTTGCTTCCTTGTTCATTTGGTTTTTGGCTATTATGAATGGTGTCACTCTGAACATTTCTGTGTAAGTAGTAGTGTGGACATTAGTTTTCAGTTCTCTTGCACATCTACTTAGAACTTGAGCGATAGGGTAACTCTGCTTGCATTTTTAGGAATTGTGCCACACTCTTCCCCACATAATCTTGTGTTTCCAGAAGCAGAATGCAAGGCCATTCCTTCCTCCACATTCTCAGCAGCACTTATCTGGCTTTTGATTGCAGCCCTCTCAGTGAGCGTGAACACAAAGGTCTAACCATCTTGGTCTGCATGATTTGGTGGGGTTCTCTGGGTGAAGAGAACAGTGAGCCATTTTCACAGGCCATGTCAGGCTACTCACTGAAGAACTGAAGACTGAGTCTCAGATTTTCATCTCATTGCTTAACTTGTTTGACTTTCTCTCTTTAAAAATGTTTTTAATCAGAGAGGGAGAAAGAGAGAGAGAGAGAGAGACAGAGACAGAGAGAGAGAGAGAGAGAGAGAGAGAGAGAGAGAGAATGGCTGCACCAGGACCTACAGCCATTGCAAATGAACTCCAGACACATGTGCCACTTTGTGTATCTGGCTTTACGTGGGTACTGGGTAATTGAACCAAGCTTGTTAGGCTTTGCAGGCAAGCACCTTAACTGCTGAGCCATCTCTCCAGCTGCTGTCTTTCTCTTTTTGATTACATATCTTTACGATAAGAATCTTAATATAATCCAATAGTATTTATGTGAAATCAACAATGATCAGTTGAACTGCTTTGCACTATACGAGGTCATGTAACAATGAGGGCCCTTGCTCCAGGACCTGCCCCTGTGCTCATGCTGGCTTGAGCTATCCCGTGTCATCTGAGATTTCCTTTCCTGGTAATGAATTCTTTCAGACTCTGGACTTTCCTGCCTCTCTGTGAGTGGTTTCCCCAGGCAAATACACCATGCCTTTCAAGTACTTGGCTTCAGTGTAGTAATGGCAAAGTATGCTAGAATGTTCTTCATGTCTTTATAGTCTTGGGCATGACTTTCAAAGGCATTGTGTCTAGCCAATATGACACCAAAACTAGCTACCAGAGTATGAATTTCAGTTGGAACATGTCTTCTGTTTCTCTTTACTCCAGAATGTCAAATGTAATGTTATATAATCAATGATATTTCATAGCTGCTTGAATGGCTTGAATGAGGTTAAGCCTCAATTCCAACTTGACAACTTGAGTGCTATAATTTTGAAAAAATCATGTCTGTTTAGCAGGTTTTTTTTTTTGCTGGGTATTATTAGCAAGAAATTGTTTTTCCCAAACTCTCTGGCTATTATTCTATTATTTTAACTAAATATGCCACACCTTCTGTTCTGGGATAATTCTTACTTTACGTCTCTGCTGTATAAGACACTGCCTTATTGCTTTAACTGACTGTCCCTCCAAGTCAGCTTGATGATTAAGTAAATGTAATAGTCACCTACCTTTACCATCAGCTTCTGCCTTGTCATCAAGGCTCAAGTATTGGAATTCTTCTATTTACACATATCTGTCTCCAGGAACAGACATCCAGAGATTTTGAAACAGTAAGAAAAATGCCTGTAACATTACAGTTGTGTTTTAGTAATGTCTATAAGACAAGGTAGCAAAGCAAAATTAAAAGGTTATAAACATAATGGAAGCAAATATGGGTGGATAGGTTTGTTAGTTATAGCTTTGAGTTCCATGATAATACTTCCTCTCATGCTTTTTATTCTCTGCAGGTGACAGTAAAACAGATATCACTCTTTGTGTTCAAGGGACAGGGCCTCTTGGGAGAGGTCCTCCCTGTCTGATCATTAAGAACCACCTCTAGGGTTGCAATGCTTTGCCATCTATCCTGACAGCTACAGGGTTATGGTGTGACAGTGTCTGGGGAATAGTAGAGAAAGGGTTCCTCCTCAGAAAGAATACTCTCAGCAGCACACTAGAAGTGTAAAGCGGACAACACTTGACTAACTCGCAGCCTTTCCCCCACCCCTAGTCGTGCTTGAAGTCTCTGGACTCTGGCCTTCTCCAGGCTTCTGCTGAGCTGCAGGCAGCCTGAGCCTCACATCTGTCTCTGGTGTATTCTGGCATTGGAATGCATGTGCCATGGGTGGAATGGGGTGCTGTCTTGTCTAGACTGCTGCCCCCTAAGCTGATCTCTCTGAGAGCACAGCTCTGGGCTTGGCTCCTGCCAGCTCGATGGTTGCTAAATTAAGATCAACTCTAACATTCCTGACCCCACATTGCTGGATCCCCACTGTCAGCTTCCTGTGTGAGCCACACCGCACCACTGGGTCTGCAGGACCAGTTGTCACTCTGGGAGCTCTCTACAGCCATCTCAGACTTTAAAATATTTAAGCAGCTCCCTGATCACATTTCTAAGAGGTGCTAAATGTTTTAAATAAGGCCTGTCTAAACAGTCCAGTCTCATTCCGGTTTCCACTCACAGAGGAAGTGTCTTTCAATAACCCAAAACTACTGGCTTCTAATTTTAGGGATAACCAAGGTAGGCCCAAGAGAGAAA
Source organism: Zapus hudsonius (assembly GCA_004024765.1). Lineage (NCBI taxonomy): Eukaryota > Metazoa > Chordata > Mammalia > Rodentia > Dipodidae > Zapus > Zapus hudsonius. The sequence goes on from PVHP010012714.1 coordinate 2,743, forward strand.
ATAAGCGCCTCTCTATTGATTTTCCACAGTCATTTTGCCACAGAGGCCTATAATTAACTCTATTTTCTCCACCTGTAATACCTGTTTAGGTTTAAAATGATATTGAAGAAATAGTGGATGGTGTACAGGGTTGGAAATTAAGGGGGTCCACTTGGTCCTACTTTTGGAAACTTGGGTGAATAAAACTAAAGGGGGGAGGGGAATACAGCAGTCCCCTCATCTGCAGAGGAAATGTTGCAAGCCCTCCCCCCATGGATGCCTGCAACAGCAGACAATATGTACTATATATAGTATACATACAGAACCCAATATGTGTGAAATGGACCTATGGGAAAGTGCCTTTTATTAACAGTCCAGTTAGATAAGCAGCTGTAACTAGTGTAATTATAACACGGAACTATGTGAATGTGTGCATGCATACACACTCTCAAAATATCTTCCAAACTGCCAGCTTTGTAGCTCGTGCCATTACTAAGTAAGCCAGAGTTACTGGAGCACAATCACCCCACCAGAAGGATCAAATTCCCTGGTGACTATCTCTCCAGTTGTTTGTAACACTAGCTGAGATACCCTGTCAGAGAACCAACTGCTTTCTGTTTTTAGTTCACAAAATTCAGAGGGGGGGCATTACACACATGCAGCTTATGAAGCACCCCACCTGCCTCTTCTTGTCCCCCATTATGCAGTGATGTGGAAATACTTGCTTTTCCTCCTCTTGTATTGGATTTCTCGCCTCCTCCCTGGCATGCTATTCCTTCTGCCCCGTCTAGGTTCCAGGCAAGTCCTTGAACACTTTCAAAAGATATTCATTTCCTCTCTAAGCCTTTCTTCAGATAAACTCTTTCTTTCTCCAGAAACCAATCACTTCCTCCTATGTAATAATAGCATATCTATTTTTATTTTAACACCTTTACTATGGAATTGCAAAATTGATTGATTGATTTCAAACTGGTCCTGTATGAAATTAGCACAAAATTTGAAAATTTTAGAAATGGATATCAATTTGAAAGAGCAATTTTATGGGGACTGCAAAAATAGTGAATTTTTTCAATATTTTTATTCATGAAGGACAGAGAGAGAGAGAGAGAGAGAGAGAGAGAGAGAGAGAGAGAGAGAGAGGATGCCTGTGCCAGGGCCTCCTGCCACTGCAAATGAACTCCAGACACATGCATCACTTTGTGCATCTGGCTTTACCTGGGTACTAGGGAACTGAACCAGGGTCATCAGGCTTTGCCTTTAACCACCAAGCCCTCTCTCCAGCCCGACTTCAGCTTTTACTTCATTTTTTTTTTCTTTGTTTAAGTAGGATCTCACTCTAGCCCTGGCTCACATGGAACTCACTCTGGAGTCCAAGCTGGCCTTGAACTCAGTGATACTCCTACCTCATCCTCCCAAGTCCTGGGATTAAAAGTGTTAGGTGTGCATCACCACACGTGGCCTTTCTCTCTCTCTCTTTCTTTCTTCTTTTAAAATTTTCTTTTATTTTGCAAAAGTATCAGAGTGAAAAAGATCTAATTTTTTTAAAGTAGATGGTTTGAGAAGTGCTATTTATTATTCTTCTTATCTTCTGTGCTAGACTCCAAGCATCATGGAGGCAGAGTATTGTTTGGACAGCAGTTTGTATCAGCTGTCAGGACTTTGGCCTTCAGAATGACAGTGTAACTTTCCTAAAGTGGCTTCCGTATCTGTCACTCGTTCCTTTGGGAATTATACTGTTTTATGTCTCAGTTATTGTGCTTATTGTGTAATACTGTAATTGTGTATTTATGGTACCGTCTTTCATACTAAATGCTTCAGGGTGGTTGAGACCAGCTCTTAAGACTCTCTGTGCCAAATGTAAACAGTAGTGTGAGTGTAAAACGCTTAGTAGAAGCTTATTACATGGATACATTCTGGCTGTTTATCCACTTCTTTTTGTTTTTAGTGACCTTGATTGATTAACTCACAATTGAAGGAAATATTTAAAATAAGGATGAAAGGGGCAGGGAGGGTGGCTCAGTGGTTCAAAGTGCTTGCTTGAAAAAAGCCTGTCAGCCCCCTGGTTTGATTTCCCCAGCCACCCAGATCAGCCAGGTGCAAGAAGTCAAGCAAGAGTCTGGCTTTGGTTGCAGTGGTATGAGGCCCTGGTGTGCCTACGCACACATACACATACACACACACATACATACATACATACATAGACTAATTGAGCTCTGTTGTTGAACTATAAAACCTACCACAATTTAATATTTGTGGCCTAATATTTGTGAAAACGAGCCTAATTTAGGTAGTGCTCTTTCTCTCCCATTTGCGTTCATTTCCTTATTGTCCCACCCCGCACACCGTCACAATCCGGCTACACTGTCCTGGCCTCCTTTTCACAATTTGTATTTGAATTTTGGCAATTCACCCTGAACTGCTCTTTTTCTCCCAAAATACAGTAGTGAAAGGAAAACTCTATCAGTTTCTAACACTCCCTGTAGTTCACTTACTATATCTTTCTTCCTTTTTATTTTAAGTCTGTTTTCCATGCACCACATCTGTGTACTTACAGAAAGATCTATTTTGTTACATATTTGAAGTCTTCATCATCTAAACATTTTTGAAGATCACTGAGATTGTTTTGTGATGCCTCATTTTAGCTTTTTCTTCTTGTTGGACAGTCAGTCTTTAAATTTTAGTTTCAAGTCTTGTTCTCTTCACATATATTTGTAAGAAACCTCATCGTGAACTAGCTCAGAGATTTCAAGTATGAGTCATGAATGTAGAATGAATGAAAAGTATATTTATATTAACTGGGGCAAAGGGAAAATATAAAATTTGGACACATGTAGGCATTACTCTGGAGATAGATAAGCTGTGAGCTTGTTACATGAACAACATGAAAGAATCAAGCAGGTGGATGTCCTCATTGTCAGTAGTATCATTTTTGCCTAGTGCACATTGGTGCTTTTGAAAAAGAGGTAGACAGAGCCAGCCGCCATGTGAATCATTTACTCAGGGAAGCAGGAAACATAAAAACATAACCGGTATTCTCATGAACCAGACCGCTCAATATAATATAAATAAAAATAAATATAATAAAAATAAATAAATAGTATAAATAAAAATATAATATAAATAAAAGCATTTTCAGAGGAACTCTAAGAATGGTGGTATGCTGTTCATATGTACTGTAACGTGATTTAAAAAAAAATCTGTGAGCAACATTCATAGAGAAATAAACTGTGAACTGTGTGAGGCAAAAACAGCGAATAAAGAGGAGACAAAAGAATCAAAGCGGTGATCCACATTTTGAAGATTTTTAGCTGGGGACACCGAGTGATCATAGCAACCGTCTCCAAGGAGACCTGTGGAAATGTGAAAAACGCTGGGGGTCACACAGATGCCCAGAGAAATTCCATATTGGTTAACAACTTCTAGATGTATCTTTCCATCTTCACCTCCAATGCCTCCAACTTTTTAAGCAACATTTATTAGAAAGATAAAAGAAAACCAAGTGGGATTTGCCCTGAAAAGAAGTAAAGTAATTCTTAGAACAGAAACTCTGTTCAAAACACTGTGAGCAGCCTTTTATAAAACTTCAGAAGCTATTCAACAACTTGGATATTAATGAAGTGAGAAGTCCCCGGATTAAAGACAAGCTCTGCTCATAGGTGGTGGTGGTGGCGGTTATTATTTTCTTGTAAATGATGCCAGCTTGAGTCTAGGGCTGGAAGCAGAGCTCTCAGAAAGGACTCTGTCCTGCTCCTTGGTCCCAGGCCCACCTTCCTCTGCAAGAGGGAGGGCTTCGCTCAGGTGTCTTCAGGTGTGCCACCTGCCAGGGACACTGGTGTTCTGAGACAGGCCAGTTCTGTCTGTGCTAGAGATGGCAGTGACCTGTCAGCCCAGCCTCCAGATGCTGAAGGGTGACAAGAGAGGAGCCCAGAGCGGCTAGAGGGAGGTGGTGGGAGGAGGCTGAGTGAAGAAGGTTCAGGAAGTTGTTGGGGCAGCTGACAGGGGGATGCTGGGAAAGGAACGGTATTGAAGAAATGTCTGCTCAGAGGATTTGTGACCTAGGCAGGACTCTACTCTTCCTGCTGACCTCTGATCAAAACCATGAGGCCAAAGCCTCCTGGAGTGCACTGGCTCTTCCATAAGGACCACGTGCACACGGGAGGTGGCCTGCTAGTGACGGCCTGTCTCCCCTTCCCCTGCAAGGTCATGCTTTATACAGGTGCCATTGCTCCCTTCCAGGCATCTCACTTGGAGAACTTTCTTGTGCTGCAAACTTTTTATCTGTGTGGCCCTTACTTTCTCATTGCTGGGACAAAGCACCCAAACAGGAGTAGCTAATGGAAGAAGAGAGTTTATTTCAGCCTATGGTTTCCAGTGTGTTGTTTAAATAAAAAAAGAAAAAGGAACAGGAACTGGTCTGGCTGGAGTTTTCCCAGGGCCGCTTCTGGTCCCCGGTGCGTTGGGGGGGTGGGGCTGGGCATGCTCCATGGCAGCGGGGAGGGAGCTGGCATGCTCCGAGCGGCTGTGGCGGTGGGTCCGATGGCTGTGGGGGACCTGAAACCGGGCACCCATGGAGGCATGTCCGTGGAAGTGTTACAGTTCTGTGTGTGTTTAGCTCATCTCTCCAGAGAGAATAACGGGCATAGACCCTGGGGAAAAAGCATGACAAGTAATCCCATGACAAATAATCCCATTTTATTATAGCAGCATCGTGAGTTAAATAGAAATTGAGGAGGAGGGAGGGAAAGAAATGGACAATGGAGATTGGCAGAAATCAGCAACCTGTGAATACCTGCACTGCATGTGGACATGAGCTTGGGCACGTATCAGATGGTGGGGGCAGAGGAACTGCCACCTTCTAGGCACAGCTGGGGTGGGAACCTGGGTCTATGTGGCATGCTTTTTTGGGGGTTGGGAGTCTCAGAGTTGAGGGTGGAGATAGGGAAACGCCTACCAGGTTGACCACTGGGGTTTCTGACCTATTCTTCAACACCCTCTTAACCCTTTGTCCTCCGTGCCCTCCTTAAGCAACACCAACACCAGTGCAAGTTTCATCATAGCTTAGGAAAGCATGCACGAGTAGACAGCAAGACATCACATCTTCGCATGGAGCAAGGAGAAAGCAGTAAGAGTGAGCCTCCACTGTGGCTGGATTAGTAAATTTTAAGACTCACCCCCCCACCCAGTGACACACCTCCTACAATGAGGCTCCACCTCCTAAAGACTCCATCCACTGCCCGAGGATTAAGTCTGAGGCTTAATCACAAACACTTGAGGCAATGGGAGACATAGCTCTAAATCCCGACAGGCTTTGTGATACCAGTCCAAAGAACTTGTTGAATGTTACATCTCTGATCTTGGCAGGCCTCTGCATTCTAACCTAGAGGGGTCTCATCACTGTGGGAGGCAGGACTTTCAGAGCAGAACAGATGGGTCTCCAGTCTCTCAGAGGCAGGAGTGTGGTCCCAACACAGGTGCAGGTTTAGTCTCCTGAGTGCAGGTGGCGACTCTAGGGCTCTTGGGTCCAGCACCCTGAGCTTAAGCAGTCCTGGGGGCTATTGGAAGTATAAGATTCTGGGATCCAGATGCAACTGGCCCCTGGAGGAGGCAGGGCAATTTCTCCTTCTTGGAGGGCATCTTCTCTGGAGTCCAGCCAGTCTGTCCCATTGAGAGTCAGTGCAAGGTAAGGTTTATATAAACACATGCAGGCTCTGATTGGCCATGGAAATTAATGAAAAGACTCTATGAGTTTCCACCCAGTGCCCTTCACTCCTGTTACCAGGGAGACTGCTAATAGCATTTCAGTCACCACTAGGGATAGACCTTCGTTGCTCTTCATTGTTGGGGCAGGGAAGGAAGGGAATCGTGCCAGCTGTCAAAGGATGCACTGAGCCAGTTTGTGTCTCTGGGTTCTGATGCACCAGGGGCTCCTTGTTCTTCTCTTGGTGTTATTTTTTATTCAGAGTTCTACCAAGATGTTGGAACCCCTGGGGTGTTCTCTGGGTGTTTGTGACTAGAGACAGGAGCACCACCTGTTTATCTCAGATAGGCAGGGAAGACAGACCAAAGAAACCATTCCACCCAAGTCTGGCTTTGTGATCCAGCGAGTTTGTTGGAGTCACTCATGGGGCACGAGTGAAACAAAGGCCTGGGTGCTGATGCTTGGCTGTTGCATATCCCTGGATCTCCCGGCAGGACTTGCGGGCTGCTGGGCCAGCACAGTCTCCTCTCTTCAGCAATTATTATTGCTTATACAGCCTTGGGGAGTGGCATTGTGAATCTTCTACATTTATTCTGAGGAAATTGCTACGTAACACTGAGCCTTGAGGTAAGCCTTGGTGACACAGATCTTCCAGAAGCACCTAGAATTCTCCAAGAGGGTATGGCACACCTAGAGGGAAGAATGCCTGCATCTTTGGCTAGACGACTGGGTTAAAAAACAAAAACATCACAGGGGGTTGGTTTTTATTGTGCACATGCAGCGCTGTAAGGTTTGGTTCTTATAAGGGACCGGTGCTGCTCTCCTAATTTTTATAGGACTCACAGCAGGGTGAAGACCCTAAGCTCTACTACTAAAATAGGACATGATTTTGATGTGAACGATTTTGCTTTTTGGTTTTTCACTTGTTTTAGGAAGACTTCTTACAGCTGAGTCCAAAGCTGTTTTCAAGACCTGCTGATTGATAGTGGAATACAGAGTCCATTCCAGAGGCTGCTCAGGCCTGAGATAAACACAGTTGACACTAAGCTACTTTTTAGAATTCCCGCACACACTGACTTCCATGCTAGCTGTGAGCCATCAGCCAGATGATATGGCTGTGGTTGATCATGCAGGATGCCCTCAGCAAGGGACAGACATTATTTATTTATTTTCATTCTCACTGCTTTGGCAGATGCAAGACTATATTGTACCATCCTCACCAGAAGTTTGTGGTTAGACAATTTGTGGCACATCTCTTTAGTCTGACCAAACTGCAGAAATAACTGTAACATTCCTAATTGGCCCATGTTTTAAATTGGGTGTGGAGGAAACGGGTCACAGGATAACTACCTGAAGAGTGAAAATAGCCCGAGGCATCGAGAAGATATCTCTTCTATGAGGAAATTATGTTGTTACTGCATAATAATAATCAGACTTGTTGGGCAGAGTGCTAAATTCATTCTTTAATCATCATAACCACTCCATTTTCTAGCTTTCGAGGTGAGAAAACAGACTGAGAGAGGGAACTCACTAAAGGTCACCCAGTTGAGAGGACCGACCATGCACATCCAGGACCTAAGCCGGGTGTGTGCTGTTGCCACCGAATTTCATCCATCTAGTTATTCATTTTCCACAAGTATTTAGAGTGTATGTCACAAGTCTCCCAGACCTGTGGATACTGTGGTTCACGATGATGTCAAAGATTTGACAGTTGGGCACTCAGGGTCCAGAGAGAAATTAAAAAAAAAAAAAAACTAAGAAAATGTGCGTGTGTGTTTGTGTGTGTGTGTGTGTGCGCATGAGAGAGAGAGAGAGACAGAATATGAGGCTTCTGAGTTTTTATATACATTTTGGGGAATAATATATGTTATATAGAAAAATACATACCAGAGAGAAGGTATAGTTGCTGTTTTACATGTTCACGGTAACCAATAAGAAGAGAACTTTTTATGTATGTGTGTATGCATGTGTGCATATTCTTGTCTGTGGGTAATGTGTATGTGAGGCTGCATGTTTGTGTTAGGAGCACATGTATGTGTGTGCATGTGGAGACCAGAGGGCACACTTGCTGTTCTTCAGGAATGCCTCCCCCCTCTTCTGAGACGGGGTCTCTCATTGGCCTAGATCCAGCCAGTGCCCCCCATGTCCTGCCTCCACCTCCCCAGCACTGGGTTATAGGCAGGTGCTACCGTGCCCAGCACTGTTTTGTGGGTACTGAGGATCAAGCTCAGATCCTCATGCTTGTGGGGCAAGCATTTTATCACCTGAGCTATCTCCCCTCGTTCATTAACGATTACTATGCCATTCAAATGTGTTTAACCTATGAAGTGTGACACTCGAGAGTTAAGTTTAACCAACTCTGCCTTATCCTTTAGGAAGTAACTACGTCCTCATTCTTCTGTCCATCCTTTTCTTTCCTTTAATTGGAAAAGCCATGTTACACTGGGCCCTGTTGTGTCTGCTTGCTTGTTTTGATTTGTAAAAACAGTATCATTGTTCCATGTTGCCGCATGTAGCTGTAGGGTATTCATTTTAACCGCTCAATTATGTTCTGTAGGATGAATGTGAAAATCAATTAATTTATGGTCTCGTAGATGGATATTTGGATTATTTCCAGCTGTTTTGCTACTGGAACAGGGCTACTAAAGTTTTTTCGTATGCCTCTTGATGGAAATATACAGGAGTTTCTCCATGGCCCGTTCCAGGGAGTGGATTTGCTGGGTCCAAGTTCAACTTTGGGAGATTAGCATATCATTTTCCAAATGGGTGGTACCCATTTACAGTCCCACCCACAAGTGACTAAGAGTCCGGGCTGATGCACCTGTTCTCAGTTCTTGCTATTATCACAACCTTGAGTGTTTTTTCCCAGTCTGTAGAGTATCAGATCATATCTGATTGTTGTCTTCATTGGCGTTTTCCCAATAACTAATGAGGTATTTGGACAGAAACCTGAATGAGATGAAAGTGCTAACCACATATGACTGGTGGTAGAACGATTCAAGGAATTGTTTCGGGGGCTGAAACTGTTCTGGGGTGTCTTCAGCACAGTCACAGTGCCAGGGTGTCTCGAGAGGAGAGCCGGGGGATGATGCCATGAGGCAGGGCTAGGGCCTGGGGACCCATGACCAGCGACGCTCTGGAGTTCTGGGCAGACTCTTAGAAGGGAGGGCATAATTTGATTGAAATGTTAAATGTATCACATTGGCTCCCGTAGTCAGACTCCAGGGAATGAGTGGACAGGCAGCACTTAGACAAAGGATGGTTCTGGATTCTTTCCAAGCATGACTGAGAGAGCTGGGGGGTGACGGGGAGAGATTCTATTAAGGACATAGCTAAAGCATTGTGGCTGATAAGGCCTGTTTGTTGGTGGCTTTGGTGGAAATGTGGGGAAGAGAGAGTGGGGAATATGTCTTTGTTTGGGAATGAATAAAGAAAATGTAGGTCCATTAATTGAAATGAGAAAGACTCTGGAGAGACGAGCAGTCCTGGGGAAAAAAGAAAAATGTTCTTTATTATGGAGAATGTGTATTTATTACATATGAAGCTACCTGCCTGTCACCCGAGGATGTCTCTCAAGGACCTGCAGTTGAGCACAAATAAGCAGGGCAGGTACTTTCTCATACTCTCCAGAACTTTTTTCTCTTGTCTGGTCAGACAAGCCTGGAATCTGGGATCCTCTGTGATACTCCCTTTGGTTTATCACCATTGCCATCCCATCGCCGCACCTGCCAGGTTACCTTTGAATGTCTCTCTGCTCTGTTTAGGTCTCTATCTCTACTGCATCCACCCTAATGCCTTTAGCTTTCCTGAGCTGGCAGAGCCTCCTCTCTGCTGCCCCAACACACCAACTCACTTTATTTTTATTTTCAAGGAGAGAGAGAAAGACAAGAGAGAGAGAGAGAGAGAGAGAGAGAGAGAGAGAGAGAGAGAGAGAGAGAGGGAGAGAGAGAGAGAGAGAGATTGGCATACCAGGACCTCCAGCCACTGCAAATGAACTCCAGACCCATTGGCCACTTTGTGCATCTGGCTTTCTGTGGGTCCTGGGGAATCAAACCTGAGCCATCAGGCTTTGCAAGCAAGCACCTTTAACCACTGTACCATCTCTCCAGCCTTTTAACTCACTTTAAACTCCCAAATTAAGAACCCTTTGTGGGTTTTTTTAAGTAGCTTTTGGGAATGTTTCAGTATCACCAAAGAGAGTGGATGAGTAGGCCTTTGCCCGTCTCTAGCGTCATCCTTAGTTACTCTTTTCTCTGAACATTGGAGTCTTTTGAAGGAGCACATCCCCAGCTTTCCTCGGCCTTTGCACGGGCTGTTCCTGGAACACAGCTCTAAGTAACACCATCCTTCAGACTGGACCTGAAACGCCATGTATTTGTATAGCTACTGGTATCTTTCTCTCTCCTTGCAGTGTGAACTTTGCTCTACTGTCAGGTTCCAGGAGAGGATCTAGACAATATTTAGTGGACATGTGTCAAGTGGATGAATCACTAGTGAGGAAAGAAACCCTTGCTCAATGCAGTAATGGATTTTGTCGCTGTTTCTAAGAAAAAGTACTCTTTTGATTATCACTGATTCTTTTAAACTTCACTAAAAATATCCTACTTCCATTTTGGACTTTCTGGGCAGTCACAACTGTACACCCACTGTAGATGACACCAAGATTCAATCACTCCTAATCGAAGGAATTTGATTTCTAATCGAATCTAGTCGAAGGTATTTGTGGATAGGAACTCGAATTCAACCATGAATTCATGATTCCAAAGCAAATGTCCAGGTGTCAAGGGCAGACCAGTAAATGACCAACATTTGGATAGCATTTACGAACTATTTTTACATCAGGGATGCATGCCCTGGAGCAGTCTGCTGTTTTGCAAGTAAAACCTTTCAGATCCTCATTGGCATCCACACTATGTCTTGGTTCTTCAAGAAGCTACACTAGGCAGATGGCTGGTTTGTTGTTTGGATATGAAATATCCTTCACCAGCTCATGTTTTGGCTAGGGCCCCAGTTATTTTGGCAAGGTAGGGCCTTCTTGGTTGAAAAGGTGGGTCACTGTGGGAGGGTCTTTGGAGTGTCTTACTTCAGCTGCTTCCTGTTTCTCTTTTTCTGCTTCCTGGTCTACCATAAACTCCCCTGCTATGATGGATTGAAACTTCCTGAAACCATGAGACAAAATAAATCTTTCCTGCCTCAAGATGTTTTTGTTGGGTACAGTGGTCCCAGCAACAAGAAAGTGACTGATACATGGGCCTCCATGACCCTCCTCTAGCCAGCCTTCCCAGCTTCCCTCTCACCACTTCTTGCACCATCCGTGATGTCACACCCCAACAGCACACAGTACTTCTAGTTGCTCCAGTTAGACAAGATCTTCTTCCTCTGAGCCGCTGACTACCTTGGCCATGTGTCACGTGATGGACATTTGTTTCCCCCTCCATAAACTGAAACCTCTAAAGGAAGAAAATGTCTCTATTTTGTTTCATTTCTTTGTGTGGCTCTGGAGATTGAACCTAGAACCTCGTGCGTATAAGCTAGTGTTTCACCTCTGAGCTCTATCACCAGGCTTATTCTTTTCTCTAATACCACCTGAGTTCGGGAACTTTGTATAGCACAGGGACTCAGTTAGTGCCTAATGAGTGCTCCATCAGAGGTATATAGGATTGGCCCATTAAATTACTCAAAGTGTGTATCTCGAAGAATGCACCCGACTTATTCTCAGTCAAGATAGGATTTTGTACTATCTTTATCTACTCCTCTCACTTATCTTATGGAGACTTGCCTTGGCTCTGGGCTGTAGGATCAGACCTCAATGAGATTCTGTTTAGAAGGTAACTCCCAGATAACTTTAATAGTTACATTATATGTAGTTATATATAATCGTTACATCTACACTAGGATATCCAGGCTGCATTTTCAGCTTCCGAGGTCCTACCTTCCTTAACTGTCTACATAAGTCTAAAATCATATGCTGATCCATAAACTAAAATGCAGTCTTCACACCCAGAAGTAAACAGCATTTATGCTTCGTTATACTCTACTGAAATTTACCTGTGTCTACGTTAATTGCCCTAAAATAAGATCAAATCATTCCTCCTTTGGGGTACTCTACTTTCCCTATGAAGATAGGATGGATGGATAGATTAATAGATATCTTAGAAATGCTATTTTCTATTCTTCATTATTTTAAAAAGGCTTCCTAATATTTTATTCATGTTAGTATTTTAATTTGGCATTTTCTTAATTATGGTATATGTAGAATGAGGAAACAGTTCTCTGGTTTCTTAAACAGATATGAATCAAAGAAGTTACCATGATTTATATAATGGAAAAGACTCAATTATTGCTACTTTGGTACATACTTAAGATAGTATTTATTGGATAGCCTTATTCTGTCTCTTAATCAAAATTATCTACTTCCAAATACCCATTTTAAAATTCCATGGTTATATAATATCATTGTGATAGTTAGGTTTTGTTGTCAACTTGGATCTTTTTAATTACCTTGGCTGTGTCTCTGAGGATGTTTACAGTTAGGCGGCCTCTCAGCAAGGGGCAAAATGTAAAGAAGCTAAAAATAAACATCCTTTCCTGTGTGGGCAGTGCAGGAAGGAAATTCTAGAGACTCAGGAAGCCATTAAGTCTGGGGAAGGATGGTAAGACCCCACCCTAAGCATATATAATAGAGAAGAAATTCTCTCTTTGGCCCCTCTGGCCTGTTCCCTGTTCTGTGTGTGTGGTGTTGTTGATGGGTTTTTCTCTCTGCTCGGGCCTGTGAAAGAGGGCCAGCCTCTTTCACTGCTACAGAACTTCCCCTCAATCTGTAGTTTCAATAAATCCTTTCCTCCCCCAAATTGTGCCTGGTTTGAAGATTCATGCCAGCAGCGTGTGGCTGACTATGACAATCATCAAGATAATTTGCTCTCTTATTAGGCTAAGTAAAACATTCTAAGTCTCCTTTGAGTTTCTTAATTTTATAGAAGAAATGTACATGATGGTTGTCAAAAATTTGTTAATTTTAAGCTAAATGTGGTTGTGCATTCATTTAGTCCAAGCACTCAGGAAGCAGAGGTAGGAGGATCTCCGTGAGTTCTAGGCCACCCTAAGACTACATAGTGAATTCCAGGTCAGCCTCAGCTACAGTGAGACCCTACTTCGAAAAAAAATTCATTTTTAATTTCAGTAGGAAGTCACTTGAAAAGAGGCTCATATTATACCATTGACACAACCTTAAGAAACTTAACGAATTAATTGGTAACTTCAATATTAACCACACAAGACATTTATACTATTTGGTACATGACCAAAAAGGTATCAAAGCTGTAAAACTCTTGTCCTCAGAGACAAAAGAGCAGCCCATTTGTAACCTCAGGACCAAATTGATTAAGACTCCAAGAAATTGGGTGTCATCCTGCTTTTTGTCTGAGTTACCAGTGAGTTGGGCTTAGAAACATCACCAACACTAACCAGAAGCAGTTGATTAAGAGTGAAAAACAACACAGTTTATTCATCAGCCTTTATCATTGTAGTATTTCCTGTTTTCATATAGATATATAAGTTTTCTTTCCCCCCCAGGTAGAGTCTCACTCTAGCCCACTCTAGCTGACCTGGAACTCACTGTAATCCCAGGCTGGCTTCAAACTTGCAGCGATCCTCCTACCTTTGCCTCCCAAGTGTGTTGGCATTAAAGGTGTGTGCCATCACACCTGGCTATGATTGCATATTTTAGAAAGTCGTATAAGTTAGATATTGTATGTATTAAGTTTTTGGACAAACATTAAGATTTTAAGCTCACCGATGGCTTTTTGTCGTATGTCTGTCTTTCTTTGTTTTATTATTATTATTTGTTATTTGAGCTAGGTCTTGCTTTGTAGTGTTGGGTGACCCAATACTGACTATGTGGCCTTAAACTGAAAGCAGTCCTTCTGCCTCAGCCTCCCAAATGCCGGGATCACAAGTATGCATTACTGTGTCTGGCATGTGTTGTATAATTTTCAAAAATGAATATTGATTAAAAAATGAATCTTTGTAATCAGAGAATGGGGCTAAGAAAATTTATTCCAAAAGTACATCACTACTGAGACTCCTGGGACTTTCCTGGCCTTCCTCTTCCGCAGAGACCACCTCTTACTGAGGACTGATGAGGGAGCCATGCCGAGAACTCCTGGAGGGATCATCCAGCCTCCCAGGTTGAATCGGATGCTTTGTGCTTTGGTCCTTGACAACCACCCTCTTTGAGCTTGCGATTATGACTGTCTCCAGAAAGTTCTCATCTTTAGGCACGTCATGCCAGAGCCTGGCACATGGTATTCACGAAGCAGATATTTGCCAAATGAATGATTGAATTAAGGAATGAATTAATTTAAAAGTTCTGCTTTAAAAAATGAGATCACAGCTTAAGCCAAGCCATGCCATCTGGTTGAAGGCTATTTATAGCTCTGAAGTGGTGTCATTTTGCCATGGTAAAGGAGGGATGGCTGTCACTGCCTTTGATATTTCCTATGTGACCATAATGCTTACAAGAACAGATGAGTTAAAACGAGTGTGATTTGTTAATTGGACCCTGGTTTAACAGCAAAAGCCCTTCTAGAATAAGTAGCCCACCGTCTCCTGCCTAGAACTGAAGATCTGCTATACTTAGTCCTCTCTTCTACTGGACTCACACAGTTCATCATCATCCCTAGTTGTCCAGTTATGCTACAGACATCAGACATTATTTCTCCTATCGCCTGTGTATTACCACTCATTCTCCATGCATGCCTGGTACCCTCCTCACCCTCAGCCTCTGGTAAACACTATTCTACTTTCTATGAGATCGGCTGCTTTCACTCTTTTGTTGTGACTCAACAATATTGTCATATATATATATATATATATTTTTTTTATTTTTTCCTGTGGTGCTGAGGACCGAACCCAGGGCCTTGCACTTGCTAGGCAAGTGCTCATCCACTGAGCTAAATCCCCAACCAGTATTGTCATATATATGACACATTTTCTTTACCCATTTATCCAGCTAACACTGGGCATTGGATGTTTCTGTATGTAAGCCAGTGTCTGCTTCTGCACAGATATGTCTTCAACATGACTCACTTTACTTGGATTTATACTGTGTTACTCAACTTTCCTTCACTGTGATGAATACCTGAGACAAATCAACTCCAAAGGAAGAAGTTTATGATGGTTCATGATCATTCGACTTTATAGTCCCGTGCCTTAACCATTGAGCAATCTCTCCAGCCAAACTTTAAACATTTCTTAAAGGGCTGATCAAGGAGTGATGATTTCCCTAAGAAAGATTTTATTTCTTCTTGATTTTCTGGGAGATAGGGAAACCCATGCAATTTGCAGCCTGTGGCTCTGCCTCGCTCTAGACCTGCACAGTAGTGTGGCTACAGATTCTCAAAATGGAGACCTAGTGTGGACACCAGTCTACGGTATAGGACATGCTGTAGTCCAGCATCAAACTGGTACTGAGTCATTGCAATTTAGGTTAGAGATGGCCCAGGGCTATACCATGGGTTCGTACTCTGGGGCAATGTAGCCACATTTATCTGTCTCCAGGCAACTTGAGTATAAGCTCTCTTGTGGGCCTGTAAGGGCCATAGGATTCTGCTAGAGTAAAGACTGCAATTTCACTTGGACATGATGGCACACATCTGTAATCCCAGCTCCTTGGAGACCAGCTAGGATGATTTGTTTGAGGCCAGCCTGGGCTATATAGTGAGTTCAAGGCCAGCCTGGGCAGCTTAGTAAAACCTCATTTCAAAATAAAAGTCACCGGGGTGTAGAAGTATCTTATTGGCATATATACATATTGCCTAGCATACACAAGGCCCAGGTTTCAGTCATCAGTACCAGGAAGGAAAGGAAAAAGGAAGACTCTAGGTCTATAGAAGAAATGTGGATGGTTAGGGATCCCCGCTTTATATTTTCCCCATGAGGATCAATCTGTCTGAGCTCTGAACCAATGTGGGCTGGAGAGAGAATGTGGGAGCCACCAGGCTCCATTTCTGTGGGGCCATCCTGGTTCTGACACTCCACAGGACTCCCAGCCCTTCACTGCTGCTCTCCAGAGAACTTGCTGAGTCACTCCTGTCAGAAAACATTTCTTTCTTCTTCGTTGTGAGGGAGCCAGTGACAGGCAACTCATTCCAGTCACATTACTGATGTCACTGAAGAAGATTTTTTTTTTGTATGATTATCCCAAGAGTCATAAGACAGTACCATTAGGGAAGTGGAAGATGTGTTTGTACCAACGAGGTTCACAAGCTGCCTGACATTTCTAGATGATTTCCTTCCTGTCCTTTTCTTCCACAATTTTATTTCACATTCTAGAAATTATTAGAAAGTGTGCATTTGTAGCACTTTGACTCTAGTTGTTCAAGGACATGGATTCTTTCTTCTCCATAGTCCGTTCTCCATACTCAGTTGTATAGAATTTATATGTTACAAAATCATCCTCCTAATTTACAAAGGTAGAACAAAAGTGTGGTTTTTTAAAAATCTATATGACACTAACTGAAAGTTACTGAGCCTGTACTGTATGTTGGGTACTTTGTTAATTCTGTCATGGGGGATGTGAACAGTCACCCTCCCAACTTTCCAGATGAGGAAAGTAAGGCTCAAAAGGGTAATTAGTTCCTTGGCCAAAATCATCCAAGTTCAAGGGGTCCAAGTGGGATTTGTCAAGTATACCTACTTCTTTCCCACATGGTGGGGCTTATGTCTCTATATGTTCATAGGGTATGATGTCATCCTGGTTTTCCTGTGATTTAAAGATTGTTATCCAGTTGTCAAGTTAAACACTTATAAACTCACTTGGCCCAGGGCTATATGATCTTTACTTTATTTTCCATAATTTCTGCCAGGGCATCAAATTTCTCATCTCAGTGCACCCCACCTCACCTACCCTCAAATCTATAGTAGTGAGGAGTTCATAGTTACCTACGTTTATTTTTACATCTCTGTTAATAAATCTTCTAAAACCCTTAGGTTGAGCCCGCTCTGCTCCCATGGCTTGGGGATCTTGCATACTCCTCTCCTCCTGTTCCAGAGTTCTCTCTTTGTAAGCGGCTTCACAACCCTGCTGCTAGCATCCAAGGACAGATGGTGCACCTGTCCGTTATCACTTATCTTAGGGGGCTGCTGAGCCCCTGGCTGGAGGACATTAGGTACTTTGTAAATATTTATTGACTAATCACAACCATACTGCTCTTGCCAGCCAGTAGCCCATTGAATCAACAGAGATGGTGTCCTCATGTTTACACAGGAAGATGTAGAATCACCACTGTTGCAGTAAGTGTTCTAGTTGCTGCGCAGAAAGAACCTAAGCAAAAGCAGCTTGTGGAGGAATGGGTTTATTTGGCTTACGGACTCAAAGGGAGACTCCATCCTGGCAGGGAAAACGATGGCATGAGCAGAGGGCTGGACATCACCTCTGCCACAGCACTGCAAACAGCGGCAGGAAGGTGTGCCAAATACTGTCAAGGGGAAGCTGGCTTATAACCCCATAAGCCCACCCCTGACAACACAGCTCTAGTGAGGTTCTAATTCCCGAATTGCCATCAGCTGAGGATCTATCAATCAGAACACATTCCTTTGTGGGGTACACCTGGATCAAACCATGACAACCACCATGCCTGATGCACAGACTCTTAACCCAGCCAGAGGGCCAGTAAATAATATTTCTGTCCTTTGCTCTTTCTATCTATCTATCTATCTATCTATCTATCTATCTATCTATCTATCTATCTTTCTTTCTTTTTCTTTCTTCTTTCTTTCTCTCTTTCTTTTTTCTTTCTTCCTTCTCTCTCTTTCCCTTTTTTGTTTTTGAGACACAATCTCATGTAGCCTTGAACTCACTTTGATCTTGAACTCTAGTGCTAAGCCTCAAATGAAAACCTTTCTCCATCCATGTCTCAGGTCCCCAACTTTATTATCCATCAAGACACATATAAAATATTTTTCCTCTATGAACTTACATCCATTATTCTAAGTCAGAGGCATTGCTCTCTCATTTACTTGCTGCAAATGCTATAACATTGCTAAATAATGCATTTGTGTTTCTTAATGTGGAAAATTGGGACCTTTGAGAACAGCTGGGTTTTTCAAGCACGATTCAGCAATTCGCTGACTTCCCTACTGGTTCTAAAGAACTATAGGTCTTCTCAGCACCAAATGACATTCAGTTTGCTGTACTGCACTGTGACTTTTCAGCTTAGGGGTTTGTGTGTGGACGGCCTGGGAGGCAGGGTCCACTCTAGCAGAAGAGTTGTTTCATGAACCCTCTCTTAGTCTATGCTGCTATAAGAACAACACCTATTTTGGTGTCTGTGATGGTGGTATTTAGGTTCCCCCTGCTCATTTGTTCAGCCAATCATTGATAATTTCAAACTCTACCTTCTTCCGGATGAATGTACTATGAGAATTGTATTATTGTCTTTCTCAGAGGCACTCTGAGATAGATGTGGCTGATGGGGGGTTTAAAATGGTATGACTACTTTGGAAAATTGTGTGGTAGTTTCTCATAAAGTGTTAAATATGTACTTCCCTTATGATCCAGCAGTTCCATTTTGTAACAGGGTTTTGGGAGTTCTAGAAAGTCCTTGGACTCCAAACCCTGAGTTTGTGTCTGTTTTACCAGAAAGTTGAAATTAAACAAGACTGGAAAGGATAATTATTCAATCATTTTATTTCTTCAGAAGTCAGGAGGGGTGGGGAAGAGTCTACAGCAGACCAAAGAAGGGGGAATGGATGCACCGTGAGGCCCATGAGCCCATGTGGGAAGTGAGCATGAAACATGAAAAGAGATTTAGAGAGAAAGAGAAGAAAATGCGGAGAGCCCCTGCCCTGTGGAGGACAGGCGGGGGGAGAGAGCCCATGTGGGGGGAGTGGTGTGGAGAGGAACCTGGAAGTTCAGGAGAGATGAACAACCAACAAAAATGGGGCTACCCATCTGGTAAGTGTCTACTTATGACTTTACTGTAGTGGGCTTTACCTTAAGGCTCACATGAGCCACAGTGAGGGCTGATTGGTCTGGGCTAGGGGCTGGCTCAAGAAGAGACCAGCCATGACGACAAGTTTTGGGGCTGAGTTTAACCAACCACAGTGCCAGGATCAGATTTAAATTCTAGGAAAGGGGAATCCCTCCCAGGGGGAGCTTAGGTTGTCCATGGGGGGAGGGGACCCAGATCTAAGCAGTTTCTTCAGTCAAGAGGTAAGGAGAGGAGAGCTCCTTCTCTGATCTCTAGGCAAGTGGAGGTTGTAAGGGCAGATTTAAGGACATTGCTACTTTTTACTTTCAGGGCCCTGTCACCTAAACTGCTTTAAAAAGCTACCCCAGTCCCTTTCAGTTTGAATATATTTAACCAAGAGAACTAAAAACATACATCCTAGAGCTGTGAAAAGGGATATTTATAGCAACCTTTTCCACTATAGACCTGAACTAAAAGCAACTCAAGTGTTTATCAACAATTGACTAGATGAACAATTTTTGCTGTGTCCATACCAGCCTACTCCTCATCTGAGAGGAGTGAATACTACTCATGAATCTCAAAGCCATGAGAGTATTCTCAGTCTTGTTCTGGGTGGTGTCCTCCCAAGTGCATCCAGATCACTGAATTGAAGTGAATTATCTCTGTGAGAATTGGGCCAGCAGTAATAAGCCTGGGATTTGGAGCCAGGTGTCAATGGCAATCGTGTCACTTTCTGTCTCCATAATCTTTGAAAATTGTCTATTTGTCTGCTTCGGTGTCCTCATCTGTTGAGTGGGAATGAGATTAGCATCTGTCTTCTAAAGTTGTTATGAGAATTAGATTCATTTGTTAGTGTTTTATCAAGGCCTTATCAAATAAAATTTAAAAGCAAAGCACTCTGCTCTTTTAAAAATATTTTTATTTATTTATCTGCAAGGGGAGGGGAGAGAGAGAGATGAGCGTGTATACGGGGCATTGAACCTGGGCCGTCATGCAAGCAAGCACCTTTAACCATTAAGCCATCTCTCAGCCTAGCACTCCGATCTTTGAGACAGAACCACAATGCTCCTTATCCTTGGTTTCATAGGAGACTCTCCAAAAAGATGCCATGAACTATCAATACCTGGGTGCCAGGGAAGTGGCCCAAGGTGGGGCTATTTGTTGTTTTTTTTGAACTGTGTTTTGATGAGTAATCCTCTATGGTATCATTATTATATTCTCGACTACTAATCACTGCAGCACTTTGAAACAGGTAGAAACACATTTGCTGCATTTTAAATAGTATTAAAAGCCTTTCCAGTAAATATTTAAAAATAAACTCAGGAATGAGTTTCCATAAGAATTCTTGGTGTTCATTTTGTTTTCATTGAGAAATAACAGGAAATTTTAACATTCCAAAGGGCGCCCTGAGATTATCTCTTTTTGTTCAGATCATTTTATTCTTTTATGAGGGAAATACTAGAGATCTGCAGTGTGGAGGGGGAGATAGCACCTCTCAATGCTGGGATGATAAAGGAAGTTTTAAAGATGCCAATAATACTCTCAACTGAAGATCGTGAGCTTCTTGGTCCACCGTGAGTGCCCGATGTCCTCTTTATGGGCACGAGCGCAGGCCCTGGAGAGCAGGGGTCTCTGATTAATAAGTAGAAATGGCTTCCATCAACTCTGTGGAGGAGCGAGCTATTGGGCCTCACTCTTGTGGAGTGACAGTGCATTGTTTGGGGCTGCATCAATGGAAAAGATGATTTCTTCACTGGAATCAGAAGGAAAATATGCAAAAGTGTCATGTGTGCCCATGATGAAAACCCCACATATGGCCCTAAACTAACTTTTGGTTATTTTCATAATGCTATTTTTACACTAGAAGATGAATAAGGCCAGATGAGTTTTCACACACATGTATCATTTGCTTCTTTTTATGAAAGTATCTTTATTTATGCTTGCCTGCCTCTTCCAGATAATGAAGTTAGTGGGCTGGTTTATGGTTCTAACAACTTAATCCCGGCTCATTAGCCAGCTCATCCCCTCTCTCCCCACTTTGGTTTTTGAGTGAGAAAGAAACCCTTCATGTAAAGGCAATCTGCAGTTCTTACTGTGCGAGCCTTCACCATTATTGAAGTCCTGTGGGTCCTGTCAGATGAGTCCCATTTGTATTGAGCTGACTGAATTGGAACTCTCATTAATGGACCAAAAGTCATGAAATGAGACAAGGGCTCTTTCCTGATTTTCCTTTTTTCTTTTTTTTTCTTTTTTTTTTTTTTTTTTTGGTTTTTTGAGGTAGGGTCTCCCTGTAGCCCAGGCTGACCTAGAACTAACTTACTGTGTAGTCTCAGGCTGACCTTGAACTCACTGCAATCCTCCTTCCTCTGCTTCCCAAGTGCTGGGTTTTTTGTTTCTTGCTATAATTAGCATGGCCCTGTTTGAATATATTTTTGTTCCCTAGCTAAACTGAATAGCTCAACTGAATTTTCTTTTCTTTTTCTCTTTCATATAACAGATATTTAATGCCCAGTCCCACATAAGGAGAAAGGATAATATTGGTATTTTGAGCAAAACATCTGAGCTGAGAGAGGTTCTCCTGGAATAATTCAAACTGTCTGTTCAGTAGCTGTCAAGGTGGCTGTCGTGGACAGAGCATGAATCCAGGTGTGACGGGGCTTATCTGACACACGAGTGCAAATGTGCAAGTCTGGAAAAGTAGAGATCATACTTTATTGGGAAACATTCAGCATCAAGAACTTTCTTACAGAATAGCAGGCTTTTGAATCTCAGCCCTCAGAAGATAGAGGCAGGAGGATTAGGAGTTCAAGGTCAGTCTTAGCTACATAGGGAGATTGAGGCCAGCCTACATGAAGTCTTGTCACAAAAAAAAAAAGAAAAGAAAGGCATTAGGCTATGCATTAGAATAAGGAAAATAGGATTAAAAATTAATATTTATTTATATATTTTTAAGCACACAGAGAGAAAGACAGAGGACTCACACACAGAGAGAAAATGGGTGTACCAGGGCCTCCTGCCACTGCAAACGAACTCCAGATGCATGCACCACTTTATGCATCTGGCTTTACATGAGTACTGGGGAATCAAACCTGGGCCATCAGGCTTTGTAAGCACGTGCCTTAACCACTGATCCATCCCTCCAGCTCCAGGAAAGTAAGATTTTTTAATGAGTACTAATGGAGGTTGCATGGCAGAGAGAAGAAGAACCCAGCAGAGTAATGAGAGCTGCAGGTGCTGGTCCTGAGCTGGGATGTGGTGTGGGACCAGGAGTTTAGAGTCTACGTACAGCTTACGAGCTAAGTGTAAGGAGAGCTTGACTATTGAGTGCCCCTTTGTTTGCTTATTTTGTGGGTCTTTTTTTCCTTTCTTTTGACCAGGTCAGCTTGGCCTCAGTTCCACACCCTCCTTAAAATCCTGAACCTCAGTCTCCCAAGTGTTAGCATTACAGACAGGCACCACCACCCTGAAAGAAAGCCTTGAACATTGGTCACCCAAACACACTGATAATTCTATTGATTTCTGAGAGACGTAACTAAATGCCTGGCATAGGTCCTAGCAAATGTTAAGAACAGTTCTCCTTAGCTTCTGAGTTGAAAAGCAATCAACAGTATTGATTTGGACACATATTCTACCTAAATGTAGTTTGAGAATTTATCTTTAGAAATTCAAACTTATTTTAGATTGGCAAAAAATACCATACTACAAAAATGCATAAATTGAATTTAAATTTCAACCTTTAGCGGAATGCATGATAATCAAAAAATAGTCAAAAACATCCAATTTAAATTTTAAATGAGTTCTTTTGGGTTGGAGAGATGGCTCAGTGGTTAAGGTACTTGCCTGCAAAGTCTAACAACCCCGGGTTTGATTCCCCAGTACTCATGTAAAGTCAGATGCACAAAGTGGCACATGCATCTGGAATTTGTTTGCAGTGGTTAGAGGCCTTAGCATACCCATTCTCCACCCCCACCCCACTCTCTTTCTCTCTTTTCTCTCTGTCTCTCTTCTCTATTGCTGCTTGCAAATAAATTTAAAAATATTTTTTAAAATTAGTTCTTTTAAAGACTCTTTTGAGTTGTGTTCCAAAAGTCTTTCAGAATACACACAGGAACCTTTAGACACTGATAATGTTTCTCACTTAAAAAATTTATACAACAACTTATATTCTTTTACCTCTTTGCACCTGCTCCCATTCCCCTGGGGGTCCTCCTCAGTGGGGTAAGGGTCTTCACTGTGGGGTCATGGAGGCCTCAGTCAGTCTCTATGGGGTGGGGGTGTAACCGTGCCTCAGGATGTTCTTACCCACTCTGTGGTTCTTAAAATCTTTTCACCCCCTCTTCTGCAATGTTCCCTGAGCCATGGCAGGCCTGTTGCTAGTCTGATTTAGTGTTGTGTTCTTTTTTAAAATATATATTTATTGTCCATAATGAGTTACATTATTTAGTGGGCAAACAATGAGTTGTTATCCCCAGTTCCCCAATACCTCTCTTCCCCATCCCCAATAGGCTGGATATACTCCTCCGTGGGCTCTCTGGATCAGTCCTTGTGGCAGGGGACCATGGATAGCCTAGAAATCAGCCCGGTTCTCCTGGCCCTAGTGTGTTGTTACTGAGTGGGGCCATGTCTCTGGATTGTCTCCCCCACCACGGCTCTCACAATCTTTCTGCCCCCTCTTCCCCTCAGGTCCCTGAGTCGTGGTGGGTGAGTATTAAGGCTGCTTTAGTGTTGTGAGCTTAGGGGTCTTTGTGTCGAAAATTGTTGGTTTCTGACACCCTGGCTTATCCTGTGTTGATTGAATGGCTGTGGCTGTGGGTCCCTTGTTCGTCCTGTCATTCTCTGCAGGATTCCATATGGATCCTCCATGATATGGCTGTGGTGGCTCATCTCTTGCCAGGATCTCAACTATCTGCCTATGGTTGGATGGTAGGATTAGATGGGCCACAGCTCTCTCACTACATCCTGAAAAATACAAACACATTCTCCATCGGAGAGTGAGATCAGTCTAGGTTAACAAATATACACAATTCTGGATTACCAAGATTCTATTTTTTAGTAGCCTCCCCATCATTCACTCCCATAGTGCATCTTTTCTTGTGAGCCCAAGAGTACGGGATCCAGTGCATATCTCCCTGAATCCCCAGTTCCAGTCAAGGGCTCCCCCTCCCTAAGTGTAATATTTGGGCCGAATTTAAAAGCTGTTGATTGGCTCCCCCAGGCTTTGGCACCTCCATTGCACAAGTGCTCCTTTCTTGGTTCCCTTTTCTCTCCCAGTAGGAAGTGTGTTCAGCCTACTCATGGCCTCAGACTGTGTTTCATGCCAGTGGTCTCTGTTTACTCCAGCTGTCGTTGATCAGCCTCCCCTGGCAGCTTGTGCAGTGCCTTCCAGAAATACACTAATTACCATCTGGGGGCTGGTTACCATTCCGGACCTTGAAGGGTCTCTGGATGCTGATTGATGGCATTCTGTGGTTTCTTCAGCAATAGGGTTTTGCCTCAGGCCTGGGGAGGGCATTCAAGGGCTTTGACAGAATTCCGTCTTGTTTTTGGAACCTCATGGGTCACTTTGGTCAACAGCTCAGTGAGGGAAGGAACCGGTGACTGGGACCAGGGGTTGTCAGACTGATCAATTATTCACAGGCTTAGACTCTCTCCCCTACTACTCATGGCCCCTCTTGCCAGTTGACGCCCACTACTTGCTCAGTAGGTTACAGTATGCTCATTAGGATTTTATGTTTTTGAACCTAATTTGGTTTAGCCTCATGGTTAAGCCGCTCCCCTCCCCCACCCCTTACCCCTCATTCATAACCACTCACTTCTTTCTACTAGTCTGCGTAGAGTTGACGTTTAGCCTGGTTTAGCATATGAGGGAGAATATGTGGCATTCGATTCTCTGATCTTTTGAGTGTTCACTTAGTAAGATCTGCTCAAAGTCAAACCATTTTTTCCTAAATTTTGATATGTCATTTTTCCTTTCAGCTGAGTAGAACTCCATCATGTAAATATGCCACAGTTTCACTGTCCATTCCTCCATGGATGGGCATTTGGGTTGATTCCAATTCTTGGCTATTATGAATTGAGCTGCTAGAAATATAGTTGTACAAAAGTTTCTGCATCGAGATGTGACATCTTGCGGGTAGATACCTTGTAGAGGGATAGCTGGGTCTGTTGGTAGTTCTGTGTCCATTCTGTCTAGGAGTCTCCACACTGCTTTCCATAGTGGTTGAACAAGTTTGCAATCCCCCCAGCAGTGAATAAGGGTTCCGTTTTCCCCACATCCTCGCCAGCAACGATTGTTGTTGGTTTTCTTTATGATTGCCATTCTGACCAGAGTAAGGTGGTACCTCATTATGGGTTTGATTTGCATTTCTCTGATGCTTAAGGATGCTGAGCACTTTCTCATGTGAGTAAAGGCCATATGTGTTTCCTCCTCTGTGAATTCTCTGTTGAGATCAGTGCCCCATTTTGTGAGGGGGCTGTTTGTGATTTTATTATGTATTTTTTTGAGTTCTCTGTAAGATCTGGAGATTAGGCCTTTGTCTGAGTTATAGCTGATAAAGATCGTCTCCCAGTTTGATGGGGGTCTATTGGCTCTGAGTATGGTTTGTTTGTCTGTACAAAAGCTTTTGAGCCTGATCAGGTCCCATTGGTTAAGTGATTGTTGCATTTCCTGGGCTGCTGGAGTTTTGCTCAGGAAATTTTTCCCTACTCCTATTTCATGTAGAGTTCCTCCTATTTTTTCTTCCAGGGTGTTCAGGGTTACAGGATTTATATTGAGGTCTCTGATCCATTTGGAGTTGATTTTTGTGCACGGTGAAAGGAGTGGGTCTAGTTTCATTTTTTTTTACATGTGTTTATCCAATTCCTCCAGCACCATTTGTTGAAGATGCTATCTTTGGCCCAGCGTACATAGTTGGCCCCCTTGTCAAAGACCAGATAACTGAAGTTACTTCCATTTAAAGCTGGGTCTTCAATTCTGTTCCATTGATCTGTCTTTCTGTTTTTATGCCAGTACCATGCTGTTTTAGTTACTATGGCTTTGCAGTATGTTTTGATGTCAGGCATGGTGATACCTCCTGAGTAGGCTTTTTTACTTAGAATAGTTTTGGCTATCTGAGGTCTTTTGCCCTTCCAAATAAATTTAGAGATCATTTTTTCTATGTTTGTAAAGAAAGAGGTTGGGATTTTTATTGGCATGGCATTGAATCTGTAAATCGCTTTTGGCAGGATTGCCATTTTTAATAATTGATTCTCCCTAACCATGAGCATGCAATATCTTTCCATCTTCTCATGTCCTCCTCTACTTCCTTCTTGAGTGTTTCAATATTTTCCTTATATAAGTCCTTTAAAACCTTGGTTAGTGATATTCCAAGGTATTTGATTTCCTTTGAGGCTATAGAAAATGGGACAGTCTCTCTAATGTCTTTTTCTTTCTGCTGTCTTCTGCATATAGAAAAGCTACTGATCTTTGTGTGTTAATTTTGTATCCTGCCACATTGCTGAAGGCATTAATCACCTTCAAGAGGTTACTGATACTATTCTTTGGGTCTGATATATAAAGGATTATGTCATCTGCAGAGAGGGATAGTTTAATTTTAGTGTTGAGTTCTTTGTAGCCTCTGCATTTCTGTTTTCAGGGGTTTTGATTAATCACCATGTCTGTCACCATCACCTTGGGGCTGGTTGTCAGGCTAGCAGTAAGAGCAGTATTCATGTCTCCACTTCATCTGCAACCTTTCCTAGGCCCTGGCAGATGTGATAGAGGTGTTAAGTCTCGTGGTCGGCATTCAGCTATCTACTTGTCTAATCATTGGATCATGGTTCTCCATTTTGTCTGCCATATTTAAAACAAAACAGATCCTCCATCCAAGAGTGAGAGTAGCTTAGGTTAATAGGGGTATGCAAAGTTATTTGAGAGATATTTGTGATGTGCAAGCCCACTCTTCTTCTCCAGAGAGCAGTGGGGACTTCTTTCTGAGGTCTGAGTTTCCTGACCTGGGATTCTGACATGGTTTCCAGTACCACAAATGAGTTCTCTCCCACTGAGTGGTCCTCACGTCTAATCAGAGAACCTGCAGAGGCTGTGTGCCACTATTGCACAAGTGTGTACTTCTTGTCCAGCTGGTGGATTTCATAGTCTGAAGGGTTGCCTGCTTGTTCATGCTGTTGGTGACCATTATCTTCCAGCACTGTGAAGGCTAGCCAGGAGGGAATCAGCTTCCCTTGATGTTCCAGCATGATATTCCCATGTCCTGTAGACACTGATAAACTTCAATGGTCAACGAAAGACCTAAGGAACCTGACTTGGCCATTGGTCCTTTAGTCTGTCCTTGCTTTCTGCTGTCTCAAGAACACACTGCACACAGCCTGTATCTGCCCCTGCACATTTCCTGGTGTCTCTGTATCTCCTCCTCCATTGTGCTATGGCTGAAGTGGATAATCACTTAACCACCAGCTCTGGGCCTGTGTTATTACTAGAAGGAAATCCTTACTTGAAGACAGAATGGTAGATTTGCTAATCTCAAGAGGCCATATTTCAGAAAAAGATTCATTCTTTACTACCTAAAGCAGGTATGAGCAGAGGGATAATAGGTACATGCCTAGGATGTGAGAGGGAGAGGATTCCAAGGGCGAAAGGAAAGAAAACCACTTCTGTTAATTCAGTTGGGGTTTTATCAAAGTCCATTAACCCAGATAACTAGCTAGGATGTAAAGCATAAAAAAAAATTTCAAACTACCTAATCAGATTAGAGAAAAGCTCATCTAGTTAGTGCTGTTTGGAAAGTGTAAAAAAAGATGATATTCTGTTACATTTGGATATTACACTACCATTTTTTCATTCTTTTGACTAATGGATTCACAATTAAACTACAAGTAAAGCATTTAGGATAAAAAGCTCAAGAAGTCTGAGCATGAATCTAATTTGAGGAAATCCATGGAGCTTTATAGAACTTGAATAGCTAGTCCCAGGCTTAATGAAGCAGCCTTGCAATTTTAACTGAACCAATGGTAATTCGTGGACACTTTTACTGTTATAAAGGATAAATTTGAAATCAACAGCATCCCAGCAATGTGACTAAAATTGACAAGTCACCTACTTACTACAAAGGAAATCATTCTGGCACCCGTGGAAAGAGACCCAGTGAAAAAGCTATCATTGTCACTTTGGAATTAATTGTTACTCCAAACGCGCTTAGAAATATTGGCCTTTTTGTCCCTCCATAGAAACCACTGTGTGGGTCTAGACTTAGAAAGCAGGCAGAGACTCTTCCTGCTCGTGTCTGTTGTCCCCTCGGGAGCTCTGCCCGGCAGTCACTCCTCTACCTGCGCCTCTCACATCAGCAAGCCTGGTCTGACCTCCCGAAGTCTACTCCCATGATGCCAGCTACTTTTGAGATAGTCCCCTGTCGTAGTCAGCCACACGCCGCTGGGATGAATCTCCAAACCAGGCACAGTTTATGGGAGGAAATGATTTATTCAAGCTACAGATCCAGGGGAAGTCCCATAAAAGTGAAAGAGGCTGGTCCTCTTTCACAGGTCGGAGCAGAGAGGAAAAAACCCATCACCTATACCACACACACAGAACAGGGAACAGGCAGAAAGGCCAAGGAGAGAACTTCTCCTTTTTATAGCCTTAGGGTGGGGTCTTACAACCCTTTCCCAGACCTAATGGCTTCCTGAGTCTCTGGAATTTCCTTCCTACACTGTCCACACAGGAAAGGATGTTTACTTCTAGCTTCTTTGAGCATCTTTACATCCTGCCCCCTACTGAAAGGCTTCCTTCCTGTAAACATCCTCAGAGACCCACCCAAGATTACTTGAAAGGTCAAGTTGACATCAAAACTTAACCATCACATCCCCCAAAGTCATCACACCTGCTAGAGATGGCTTCCCCATCTCTGATTGCCTCCACTCCGCCCATCCTGTGAGATCCACAGCCATTTCAGCACTTTCTTTAAGGCATTGGGAGATGTACCAGCTAACTAGAGCCCTTCCTTCCTCTTAATTCATTTTACTGTTTCATTTTCACTATATGCAGGTCCCACATTGCTTCCACTTGTGTGTGTGTGTGTGTGTGTGTGTGTGTGTGTGTGTGTGTAGAGTGTGCACATGTGTGTGCCTTCGTGGAGCCCCATGTGCTTGCCTGTGGGGGGGCACTTGCCTATGGTGGCTGGAGAAGAATGTCAGATGTCGGCTTTCATCACTCTTGCATCCTTCCATTCATTCTTACTTGAGCTGGAGTCTCTTACTGATCCTGGAGCTTGCTGTTTCATGAGCCTGGGAGATTGTCTGCTCTCTGCTCCCCTTTGCCAGACTTCGGTTACAGATGTGCTTGGCCGTGCCCAGCTGCTTACACAGGATCTGGGGATTTGAACCTGGGCATTCCAGGCCCCCTAAGGCTCTCTCTCCTGGATACACAAGAAGCTCGCTTAACCACTGAGTCATCTCTCCAACACATTTTTATCCCAAGCAGCATTATTATATACCAGAGCGATACTAATACAATAACTTAATCAACAAAGGTGAAAGACCTTTTAAGGAATCCCCTGAATCAGTACCTAGCCCTTTTCCCTGAATTTTTGCATTGTTAGACATCTTTTCATACATTTCCCAAGGCTTCTACAACATTCCCTAGCTGCTTCAACTCCCGTGCTCCATACCACTGTGTCCCAGTTGTTATTTTAAGGGAATTTCCTGTCTTTCAGCTTCGTCTTTTTGCCATTGTCTGATTAGTGGAGATGGAGAGTAGAAATGCAAACATATGACAGTGAGAACCAGATGCTTTGTTCTTAGGACTTGTTGTTAGGACAAAGCATGAATTTCCCACAAACCCTCACCAGCCAGTAAACACCACACAACACCAACACCCCTGGGGCTGGCACATGGCTTGGTACATAGTAGATGTCCTATAAACAAAATTTGTTCAGAAAATGAAGTCCTAAGGTGAGGGAGGGTCTGAGCAGTAGAAGGCTTTCCATAGGGTTGTTTACCACATAAAATAAATAGTACCCTAATATCAAAAAAGACTGTTGGCCTCAAAATCTGACCAAAAACCAGATAAATGAATAGAAAGCTATTGATTTTATGATAACATTTACATTGTATTTCCCACAGCAAATTGCTTTCATGCTTTCAAAGTATAATTGAGGAATTTAGAAATACTGTTTTGCCAAAAAGTTATGGTGAATTTGATTTGTGTGCTGGGGGTTGTGTAGGTACTCTACCATTGAGATGCATCTCCAGCCTGAAATTATTTTACGAAGAGAGTTCTGAGATTCTTACTTCCTAAAATTATACTTATTCCACTCATGTGGCTATCATATCTTTCAATGGAAATATGGTTTTAATTATAAGTATAAACAAGGTTGGCAGAGATCAAGAAAATTACATAATACCGCTGGACTGAAACCACCATTTTATTCATGGAAAGCAGTGTACCACCTAGGTGTCTTGTTACCAGAAAGTTTAATACACTTTCTTGTGTTGGTTTTTTTTTTTTATTGTCCATAATGAGTTACATTATTTAATGGGCAAACAATGAGTTGTTATCTCCTGTTCCCCAATGCCCCTCTTCCCCATCCCCAATCAGTTGGGTATCTTCCTCCATGGGCCCTCTGGATCAGTCCTTGGGGCTGGGAACCATGGATAGCCTAGGGGTCAGCCCAGTTCTGCCGGCCCTAGTGTGTTGTTACTGAGGGGGGCCGTGTCTCTGGATATTCTCCCCTACCACGGCTCTCACAATCTTTTGGCCCCATCTTCCGATCTGGTCCCTGAGTCTTGGTGGGTGAGTATTAAGGCTGTTTTATTGTTGAGATCTTAGGGGTCTCTGTACTTCTGCTTTAGGTTGTGTCAAGAATCATTGGCGTCTGTCTCACTGGCTTATCCTGTGTTGACTGATTGGCTGTGGCTGTGGGTCACTTGTTCATCCCATCATTCTCTATGGGGTTCCATTTGGATCCTCCAGTAGGTCTGGGGTGGCTCATCTCTTGTCAGGATGTCAGCTGTCTGCCTGCAGTTCATTGATAGGGTTGGATGAACCACAGCTCTCTCGCTGCATTCTGAAAGATACAAACAGAATCTCCATCAGAGAGTGAGATCAGTATAGGTTAACTGAGATACACATTTCTGAATTAGCTAGATTCTATTTTTAGTAGCCTCTCCTTCAATCGCTCACATAGTGCATCTCTCCTGGGGGCCCAAGAGTCCGGCTCCCAGTGCATATTGCCCTAAGTCCCCTATTTCAGTTAAGGGTTCCCCCTCACTAAGTGGAATATTTGGGCCAAATTTAAAAGCTGTTGATTGGCTCCCCCAGGCTTTGGCTCCTCCATTGCACAAGTGCTCTTTTCTTGGTTCACTGTTTTCTCCCAGTAGGAAGTGTGTTCAGCCTACTCATGGCCACAGACTGTGTTTCATGCCAGTGGTCTCTGTTTGCTCCAGCTGTCGTTGACCAGCTTCCCCTGGTAGCTTATGCAGTGCCTTCCAGCACTACACTAACTACTATATGGGGGTTGGTTACCATTCTGGACCTTGAAGGGTCTCTCGATGCTGATCAATGGCATTCTGTTATTTCTTCAGCAACAAGGTTTTGCCTGAGGCCTGGGGAGGGCATTCAAGAGCTTTGACTGAATCCTGTCTTGTTTTTGGAACCTCATGGGTCACTTTGGTCAACAGCTCAGTGAGGGAAGGAACCAGTGACTAGGACCAGGGGTTGTCAGACTGATCAAATTTTCACAGGCTTAGATTCTCTCCCCTACTATTCATGGCCCCTCTTGCCAGACGACGCCCACTACTTGCTCAATAGGTTACAGTATGTTCGTGAGGATTTTATGATTTTGAACCCATTTTGGTTTAACCTCATGCTTAAGTCATTTCACTCCCCCCCCCATCCCTTGCCCCTCATTCATAATCTCTCACTTCTTTCTACTGGTCTGCGTAGCATTTACGGTTAGCCTGGTTAAGGACTGCATATGAGGGAGAATATGCGATGTTTGGCTCTGTTCTTTTGAGAGATCTGAGCAACAACAAAGTGGATGGGATCCATGTGATTATTCCCACATATAGAAGGTAGAACTGAAAGTCCAAAGCAAGCAGATAGCCTAAGGGGTGAAGCCCAGCTTTTTAAATTCTAAACCTTTCTACCTTCTCCCAGGTTCTGTCAAGTGGCTGGCTCCTACAAACAGGATGAGCACCTGTCTTATGCTGAGCAGTAGTATAGTAGCTGAGGCTGTCAAGTGGGGCAGAGGAAAGAAACTGTAATCAGGGGAGTACAAAAGAGCCCTGTGTGGGCTTTAGTGGATATTGCCTGCTGGAACACAGGAATGACTTGGTCTAAGGGTGAAGTGACAACCACACTGTGGACACTGAAGAATCCCAGGCTAGAACAGTGTGAAAACCTGTGACATTGATGACACATTCCACAGTCAGAGGAAACAAGAAGAAAGGATAATTTTTAAAAATTCTTTCATCTTGGGCTGGAGAGATGGCTCAGCGGTTAAGGCACTTGCCTCCAGTGCCTAAGGCTCTGGGTTCAATTCCCCAGGTCCCACGTAAGCCAGACCCACACGGTGGTGGCCCTGGTGCATTCTCTCTCTCTCTCTCTCTCTCTCTCTCTCTCTCTCTCTCTCTCTCTCTCTCTCTGCTTGAAAATGAATAAATAAACTATTTTTTAAAAATTCTTTCATCTTGTTGATAAATGTGATACCAATATTACATGCTATTTTATATGTGCTCTTTCATAGACATGAAAGAAATGAAGTCTAGAAACTTCCCAGAATATTTTTTATATATAGTATTATAGCTATACCTCACATGAAATTTAATACTGTATTATGAACCACTTAGTTGAAATGAACTTTTTCCTGACATCTGGGCCCCATCTGGTGGATTAATTAAAACAGGGATGCTGAATTTGGATAGTTTGATATCCTCTTCAAAGGCTGGTCTCCCTCAGGATGCAGACAGGAAAATCCTGACATTTTTGATTTCTCCATGTACAGGGGCCTTTAGCATGAGAACAATAAATACCCTTTTGTAGGTCCTTAATGAGACGTGTAGTGTGTTACAGTAACACCCAGGAGCTTGCGGTAAACTGCTTTCCATCACTAATAACTAATAGTGGGATGTGCTGTCAATGCAAAGCTGCGGTGCATTCTTTTTCTTTCAGGAGCTTTTGTTTCCTTCTGGCATTGCGTCCCTGCTCACACAGTGTGGGAACACTGTGTCCAGAAGCACCCATTGGCATGGAATCACCAGTGATCTCCCACAGAGCAGCCAGGCAGCCCTGGATTAAAGTCAGCCAAAAAGCAAGTTGAATGTCTTATACATTAGCCTACCACATATGTGGAATAAACAGGGTATAACGGTCTTCAGAAAAACAAAAACAAAACAAAAAAAAAAAAACAACAACAAAAAACCCTTGGTGTTTTCTGGTGGGAGGAGAGCTCCAGAAGGAGGAACTCCTGGCCACGCCTTTTTAAGGGCCCACACAGAGATAAAGTGGGAGCTGTGAAGGGCCTGCCATCCACCAAGGTTTCTTCAGTATGTCTAAACTGAGCTCTGTACCCCCTCTGCTTCCAAACTTAGACGCTTGAATTTTGCCCAGGTCACTTCTTGGGTCACATAATTTCTGTGGGGATCTGAGAGCCCTTGCAGATGAGATAGAGAAGGTGCCCCCCTGGCTTGGAGTGGAAGGGCCCAGTCTTGATAAGCAAGGTCTGTCACCTGTTCCTGCCAGGCATAGTGTGGGCTTATATTCTGCCTGCTTAGAAAGACCACCACCCCAGACCCAAATTGCAAATGAGGGACAAAAAGTATTTGATTGCTTCCCCTATTCAACACCCCCTCACTCCTTTATCCTTCCGACATAATATTATCCAAACAAGAATGATTCCTTGAGCAGCTGAATAGCTGGAAGATGGTATAAATTTTAATGCCATTTGTGCACATATGGAAATAGTATGAAACAATAATTTTCACCATGTCATTGCCTTCTGCTTATGAAATTCTTTGAGAAATGTGTATAAGGTTTTTTTCAGCCTGAAGTTTCCTTATTCCTAATGAAATTAAACCTTAGTGAATTAAACCTTAGTGTCACAAGGTTTGCCAGTGTACTTCTCAGCTTAATCGAAGGAAAACATAATGTGTTTTTTTAATATTAAAATCTGAACTAGGTGGTCAATTGCATACCAACTGTTTTTACTTAGGAGAAAGTCTATTCCCAGGAGATAAGAGTGCCAATCCCAAAACTGATCTCAGACTTTCAGTGGGATTATGAAAATTAGGAAAGCATTTAACACTCAACATTCCTTCTTAGCAAGTTCCAGGGAAATTACAGGAATAAATGCCTGCAACGTATGCCAAGTTCCTTGGAATGGCAGGTTATATATGAGATAGTGCTGTTCTGTTTTTGTTCCAGAAGCTTTGCTTGTTATTTTTGTTTTGACACAGGGTCTTACTATATAGCCCTGGCTGAACTCAAACTTGAGGTCCTTTGCCTTAGTTCTTCAAGAGCTAGGACCAGAAGCCCATGCCAAGTAACACCACACTCAGCCCCAAAAGAAACACCACACTCAGCCCCAAAAGAATTAAGGAAGCTTTGAAGGATTTGCAAATACAAGAAAACAGAGATATTAAATGGAAGACTTGAAAGAAAAGAGACAATAAACTAAGATATGAAAAGGAGCTAGAATTGAGGCCCATGGAAATTTTCAGAGAAGGTTTGTTTCTTCCACTGACAGAGAAAGCTGGTCTATTAAACACTTCTTTGTAACCATGAGGTTAAAAAAATAATAAACAAGTAGTTTCTTGGGAGGAGAGTAATTACTCCAAGTGTTAAGATGCCACTTTCTCCCAAGGGTGCTCACAGTTAGAGAATCTCTAAGCAAGATAACTGCCTGACATTATGGCCCTGGGAAGGCAGCTTAATGGCTTCAAACCTTTCTCCTCTCCTTCCTGTGCAATGAAGAAATTGAACTGAAAAGTCTCCTTTGCAGCTCTCAAGTCTGCTCCCTTAACTGTGTTCTCCAGAAAAATGAAACATTCTTTTCCTCTAGAAATGAAGTACTTCTTACTTCAGGCTGAGTAGCCCTTACCCCAGATGCTTAGCACTGGAAGTGTTCAGATTTTTTTTTAAATTATTTTTAGTTTAGAATGTCTATAGTACATAATGAGATATCTTGGAGATGAGACCCAAATCCAAACACAGAAATTCACTCATGCTTCACAAACACATAATCCGCTTAGCCAGCAAGTGCCATCATACTGATAGGAGACTGAAGTCCTGGCTGAGGGCAAGAATTGTCTCTGAGCCTGTAGGAGAAAATCTAGGTCATTTCACTTTACTACAGCTCGGAAACATCAGGATGATCTGGACCTTCCTTATCTCTGCCCCCTTAAGGAAGTCCTTTCTTTCCCTTCCTAGAGAATTCCAAAATTCCTGTCCCCAGATTCCTGGTATCAGGAGAAACTGGCTAAAGAAGCCACGTATCCACTGGGCTCATAAAAAGCCTGGAAGCCTGGTCTTCCTCAAGTAGCCACTCCCATTACAAAACAGCTTCTCAAACCCCCTCTTGCCTCCCTGGGCAGGAGCTCCACCTGCTTTCTTCTCTTATATTCGAGGCTTAACCAGCCCCCCTTCTCTTCTTCCTAAAGTTTTAAGTTATAAATTCTTTTGGAACCTTATCCTCTGGTCTGAGGATTTCATTCTTCAGGTTCATAGGACAAGGATCTGGGAGCATTCCAAATTATTACTGGTGCATTTGCGTGCAAGGAACCCCAAATTCCCATATCAATACAATATTTTAAATAATTTTGTCCTTTTTTTCTGTTACCTATTACATAAAGCCAGGTGAAGGATTTTTCTTGAGTGAATCATGTCTACACTCAAGAAATTGGGGATTTGGGAATATTTTGGATTTTCCAACTAAGAATACTCAACGTGTACTGAACTTTTACTTTTTTTGCGTCCCCACCTCCACTTCAATCTTCCTTTTCCTATTGTCCTGCCTGGCATTCTATCCATCTGCCTTTCTCATATCTGTTTCCTCCTGAATAAGAGAGAATAGAAGAACTATGCCCCAAGTGTTTGCATCTGGAAGAAAAGGCCAGATCACTGGATGGGGCTGCTGTGTAGACCTGAGGTCAGCCAGGAAACAGGAAGCAGATTTTATACTTCCTTCTCTTGCAGGAAAGCTGAGGTTCTGCTCGGAAGTTTGGTTGTTATTGTTTAAAATATAGGCCACCAGCTGAACCACTGAGAGGCTCATTGTTCGTCATTGTCCTCTGATCAGCAGACACTAACTACAGCATCAGCGTGAAAAGCGGTGTTTAGGGAAACTGTCTGTGTGTCCTTCTGTTCTCTACATTCCAGGGTTATCCGAATTGGAGGCCGCTTGCCTCCAAGTGTCACCAGCCAGGCTCGGGCTGGGGTGCCATGTGGCCTTGATTTTCTACAGATTAGGGAGAGGTGCCACCTGGAGAAAGGCTGAGGAAGTGGCCCTGCGGTAGTGGTACATGACCTTGCTGGTCGTGCTGTGGAGGAGGCTGCCATCTCTCCTTCCAGGAGTCCTCTGGAAGCCAGGTGTTAGAAGCTTTGTGGCTTCTGAGTGGAAGGGACATTTTGAAATCCTTGATAATAAGATAATAGAGAAGAAAGATATGTTCACAGGGGTCAATAAGATCATTGAAACAGAGCCGATAAATCCACATGAAACTCCTGTTTCCCTTCTGCAGTTTACTGCATCTGTCTCCCCTTGGCCTTCTGGGAGTGGGGCTGGCAGTGAGGCTAGTAAGATAGGACCCTCATGGTTAAGGAGTATCGGTCAGGTGTATTAGATCAGACACCAGCTCCTAGGATGTGTCTGAGGAGTGGCCACGTGATCAACAGCTTCTGGATAAGTAACTGAGCACATGGGGCTGCAGCTGGAGGCTTTCTCTCAAACTGTAATTGGCATTTCATTTCAGAACTTTATTTAGATTTTACTAAAGTTGTCATCTTAATAGTAAAATGTGTGAACATTTTCTGAGAAATCTCCCATGTAGCCTGGTATTTTAGTGATGGTGAATTTATAGCCTCTGCCTTTCATATACCAAATTTTTTTAAAAGTTGATTTTCAGAATGAGAAGTCTTTCCAGCATGTTTCTAGCATATCTTTGGCTGCTATCTTAACTTTTGCTGAAAATAATCTAACCCCATTCTCTGGTGTAATCATACCAATAGGCCTGGATTGTGTTGAATGGAGTGAGCCTGCCTCCCTGTGAATTTTACTTGTTAAGAATAGAATTGAGCCAAATTATCACCTTGTCAGAGCAGGGTGTGGTGGCACATGCCTTTCACCCCAGCACTTGCAGAGGTAGGAGGATCACAGTGAGTTCCAGGTCACCCTGAGACTACATAGTGGATTCCAGCTCAGCTTGGGCTAGAGAGAAAATAAAAGAGAAGAGGAGAGGAGAAGGGAGGGTAGGGAAGGGAAAAGAAAAGAAGGAAAAGGAAAAGGGAAAGAAAGGAAGAAAGCATGTTATCATGTTATCTTTTCTCGGTGGCACTCCTGGCTCTTGCCTCCTTGAACTTATCTGCAGTATAGGTTTGGGGGTCAGATCTGAGTGTATTAGAAGGTACATACAGTAAGAGGAATTGTTTGACAGTAATGATTTCTGTGTATTTGCAACTGCACAGAACTCTAGTCTCTCCCTCTCAGCCCCCTTCACTTCCGCTAAAGTAAGGGGTAGTGAAGGCGGCCTTGTTGAAAGAGTTGTTACTACAATGCCAGCAGATTACAGCACTGTCGTGTCTGTGCCCAGACTGCATGGCTGTGGTTCTTTAATTAAGCAGAATAATTATTACACTATAGCATAACTACACATGATTCGACTGATACAGACACTTCCGATGCAATCAGATTAGCCATATGTATACACTAAATGACATGTATGTCTAAAGTATACCATTGTGAACCAAAATTTTATTTATTGCCTCTTTGTGTAAGCGATCTTAAAACCACTTGGAAAACTTGGTAGAAGTCCGTTAGGTAAGAGCAGCATTCTCTCCTCTGGTTAATGCTTCTTTCACACTAGGGAGTGACATGTCATTCTCTCTCAGTGCTCCTTGAGCCATGATGACTATCCTGGTTGGCCAGGCTGGCATGGAACTCCAGAGAGGTCCTTCCACCCACAAGGTGTGCCATAATTCTCCCATAGCCTCAGCACACTGGGAACATAAGTGCCGCCATCAAAGCCTGCCTTGGAGCTGTGCTGAGACACAGTTTCTGCTGCTCTCGTCTCCTCTGCGCCTGTGCCCTTCACTGCAAACTGATCATACCTAGTACAAAATCCAAAATGCTCCAATGTCTGAAATTTTAGCATGCCATCACGGTTCCACAGTGGAAACTTCTACACCTGACCTCATGGGATGGATCACAGTCCCACTAAAAATGTAGTTAGACGATTTTCAGGCTATGTGTTCAGACTTGGATCCCATCTGCCAGAGATCTCATAATGTTTCTGTGCACAGACCAATGTCTGAAACACTTCCGTCCCCGTCTAGGAACAGCAAGCTCCACCTGCCCCCTTTGTCCCCTCTGATTCTTCTCCAAATGCCATTTGTCAGCATGGACACTTCCCACTTTGCATCGCTCATTCTTGTTCTTTGTGTGCTGTTTGGTGCAAGAAATTGGCTCTCTTAATAGTTTTTTAAATTGAATGGATTTGTCTCCAAATAAATACCATCACATTGAGCCTTAGATTTAACTTCGGGCTCTGGGAGCGTGGCACAAATAATCTATATTCATACTGAAGCCAGGGCTTTGCGCCTGCCCTAGGCTTCTGCTCCTGCTGCCCACAGTTGGACCCTGGAACACCAGCGGGTAGAGAGCTTTGCTGGGAGAGTGGTCACCCAACAACTGTGGAATTCACAAGCATATGACTAGACCGTCATGGGACGAGAGTCTGAGGAGCTGTGCTAAGCAGATCTCCATCTCTAGAACATGGGGAGCACCTCTAGTCAAGAAGGCTGGCTTTGGAGCAGGGGGAGCACCCTGGACCCGGTTAGCAAGCCCCGAACCCTACTTTATTCTCCTGTCCCCCCTGACTGAGGAGGATGGGCCTCTCATCCAGTTATTCAAGCAGGAAAGATGGCTTCCTGGCCCAGCTCTCAGGAAACCCCCCAGCCCCAGGAAACAAAGCAAACAGCACTCTTCCTATCGGCTTCTTTGACATGTCTTCTTTCTGTCCACCTCCACCCCATGATCGCAGAAGGGGTCTCAGCATGCTTGCTTAACTCTTTCTTGGCATTGGTGTGAAAGCTGCTCTCCCTCCCTTCCTTATTTGTCATTTCTGATAGTTAGCCAAGTCCTCGACAGCTGCCTTCTCAGTACTTTGGCTGTTCAACTCTCAGCTGACGTAGCTCAGGGACCTCACAACTTCTAACAGCTTGTCTTCTCGTCATTGGAGGGGACTCTAAATGTTGCAGATAAACTTATTTCTATGGACTTGGTTGTTATTGTCAGTCATAATCAGGAGAGTTGATTTCTCTGTTGAAAGTGATGCTTCCTGGAGTGTTTTTTTCTTTTCTTTCATGGTCTTAAGACAATTGGTCCTTTCAGTCCTTCCTCCTCCAACAAGTGCACTGAGGAAATTCCAGTTTTCTAGGCTGAGCTGCTCTGGAGGGCTGCTGTGGGTCTCACTCCCCGGGAAACCAGGAGTTGGTGCACAAGTAGTTCACTGAGGAGCCCCTGGGGTGCTCTGAGGCTGGGATGGCCCTAGAGAAGGTGAGGGCCCTTGAGTGAGGGCCCCTTTTAGCCAAGGTCAGTTACCGGGAAGGACTGAGCCCTGAGCCATCTGCAGTCAACACTTTTGGCATCTGCCAGGAGAGAGCACCTTGGTCCCAGAGCAGTGGCCTGGGCAGGAAGGGAATAGACACACACACACACACACACACACACACACACACACACACACACACACACACACAC